>JASANG010000938.1:0-149382 GCA_030248215.1 Enoplolaimus lenunculus
CAAAGACCAGCCAAAGCTAGAGGTCAACGAAACTTGCCGGAGCCTGAGGTGAGGCGAAATTAGGTAGTAAAAATGATGGTTAATTAGTTAATTTTAGGCAATACCTGAAATATGTTAAGTCGTTTGGTTATGCTAATTTTTTGCGATATTTCGGAAATTCTTTGCTGAAAATTGTGACAAAAGCAAAACGAAACGCGCTAAACAGATAAATTTTGCAAAATTATACAAAATATTACTACCGAAATTGCCGGAACCTCCGGCAAAAATTCTACCGGAGCCGGAGGCCGATTCTCTGCCGGTGTGGGAGGCAGATCTCCGGTTACACCCAGATAGTCAGCTATATCGTTGACGTCAGTCATTTTGTCTGAAAGTTAACGAAACTGAACCACTGAGCATGATAAATTTTTGAAAGAGAAAACACAACCTAGTTATCTTTCCTGTAAGACAATGCTCCCTATGTGAAAACAAATTTTGACTAAAACAAGAGGAGTGACACCTGAAACTCCACCTGGACACGCCCTTGCGCTGTATGCATAATTGCAGCGACTGAAAAAACATTGCGCAATATATACACACAGGGTTAACGTAAGAATAGTAAATATAAAGATGGTCTACGATCTGAAATTGCACCGCCGAACACTAAATCGTTTGAACTATAGTGATGTACCGATCTATGTCGATCACACATTTACCATTCGTTTGACTTGCACAAAAAAAATGCGCATAATTTCACTTGTCTATGGACACAAAACAGTATCGCAGAAACTATGTCCGGATAACTACACTAGCTAGCTACTATATCGGCTCACAGTTCGGGTTCTCTGGTGAAATGCAAACGACAGTTTGCACAAACAATAAGTTATTGTTTTCGGTTTAATTCTTTTTTTCTGTTTTACTAGAGAAAATAGAAAATAAAGAATTGGTAAAAACTGTTAGGCCATGCAGTCCGTTGATCCAGAAGCCTCAGTATCGAAAGTCCACAAGGCTATTTATGTTATGTTAGTATAAACAATATAACTTTCACTCATAAAGTGATATCAGCGATCTTCAATTGTGCACTGCTGGCACAGTGGTAAGCTCATATTGTTAATACGCCAGAGTTTAAGGTTCGAACCCTTTTGAAGGGGGCTGTCAGTTCAATACAACATAACTCGAAGCCATATCTGTAGGTTTTCTTCAAGTTATCTCTCAGTTAAACTAAACTTTATACTTAAAGATGAGCTGTCCAACAGTTAATATTTTCAGTGTAAGGACACAGTTTCAGAGAAAATGTATTCTGTCCGTAGCCATCTAAAGCTGATTAAACGGACGAAAAGCATTAGCTAGCTAACTGTTAAAGGACGTCTTTAGCCTTTGACAGAACACAGAACTCTTGGGTCATTTTTGTGCAGCCCAAACTAATGGTAACGTGTGTCCGACACTATCAGCAACCAAATGTTACTCAACAAATGGCTAATGCATAATTTGAAAATGACACCATTAGGATTTCATTTTTCTGTACAAAAATGTCGACAAAAAACAAAAATCTCGGCGGACCAATTGAAAATTAGAACTTAGCGCACCACAATACACTTAAACTATTCACCTAGATAAATACTCAACAGATGAGTTTTCTATTACGATTAATTTTAATCACAGTCTCGATTTAAATAAAAACAGTCGCCATCATCAAACCTCTACGCTGAAAACTAAACCCATCCAACACATTTTTTCCACATCAGCTATAATTAAATCGGTCAATATACAAAATCATCACGGCAAAGTACAGTAATAAACAAACTACCGCAACAAAATGTTAACATTTTGCAGTATAAAACCAATTTAAAATGTAAAAGATATAATTACAATTCCACGCGAAAAGTTACAAACCTGATATGCAATCATAATCCCGCAATATAAATGTCACCAGTGCAACATTATCCAATCACAGTTACGAATTAAGTATTGATCTGTAGTCACCACTTGAAGAAGTGTGTGATGAAATCCCCTTTAGTCAAAAGCCCTCTCGCTCTTCGGTTCAGCACACAAACAATCAAATATGCATCGTTTTACATTTATTACACATACTTTAATGTCATACTTTTCAACTTACTGTACCGGGATCGGGAGTGACTAACAGGAATTTCAGTTAAAAACTTTTGCGTTTTTATAAGTTTTCGCTCAGAACTGTCCTCCATTTCGCAAACCAAGGTTTCGATTGGTGCCTCTGCTCCGGCGGGACACAGCAAATGCTTTCATCTCAGTTTCCCACCTAGAGCTTTACTACTAAATTTAGCATAAAAAGTAACACCAAGTTCCATTTTATTTGTTTTCCACCTTAGAACACCGCTTTCATGTAGTGAAATATTTGTCGGTCGTAAAAATAAATTGGCTACAATAATGGTAAATTTGTGTCATAAAACAAAACACAAACACGTAAACAACCAGTTAAAACAACGCCTAATCAAGATTATGTACTAAGACAAGAGCCTAAGATAAACTCAGAAACTGAATTTGACAACATAAATACGACATAATGTATAATGTGACATTGTATTTACCTTGTACTTATGCCGAAAATACAGAAAACCGAAAATGTTTTTAACTATTGTAATTTTGATTATAGAGAACTTTACACGTCAGAGACTAATTCACGATCAACACTAGAAGACATCAGCAAATGATCGGATTCATGGGGCTTCCAGATGCCAATTGTTGCATCGCTAAAAAGACAAAACAACACAATCTAACCCTTTGGACCACCTTACAACAATTAGACTACAATATATTAATAATTTATGCTACTTTTTGGCCACCATACGTGGTTATTTTTAATTTTAACTTGCTTTGAGCTCTATTACGTTTGAGGTTACGTACGAATTTCGACAATCAGATAGTCTAGGCGTTGTCATAAGTTGGGTATGCTAGGTTGCCCAGCGCGCTACCACTGAGCCACGCCTGACGATCGACAGAACTGTTGAGTTTTTACGGTTTTGTCTTAGAAGAACCTCAACATTACACTCACAGATCTTGGTTCTTACTTGTTTATACTGCTGGTGCTACATATTATGAATGCAGTACAAATGCATCCGTGGTTTAACCGCTGTGCTGCATCAACATGAGGTTTATTTTGCCTGCAGTGATGTATAATTCACCAACCTGCACGCCGTAAACAAATGAGTCGAGTTTGCGGCGATCTGATTAATTGCATTTGTGTGAGCACGAATTTCAGTAATCGGCGACAGCGCGTTGTGAGGTACCGAAGACCACAATTTTAGCACACCTCCTCGGCAACCCGATGCCAGGACAGTTGACGCTGGTGGCGGCAGGAAGCATAAAGATAGCAAAGGTTCCTTGTGTGCTTGGCTATTCATCTGAAAAACCCGTTGCGCAATAATGTATGTAAAACATTTTATTAGTCAATACTATGGCGAAATTTCTCAAAACTATTAAACTAAATTAAAGAAGCACTGTACATTAAACGAAAGGGGCAAAACCGGTGCGCAAGGCCATGGTGCAACCGGAATTCCGGTTCCAGCACTATTTCACCTTCCGGTTCCGGTAAATTTTTATCGGTCGGTGGAAATTAACTTATTTTACTTAAAAATAACGATAAAAATTAAATAATTTCATTCGAAGGTAGATTTCGCTTCAGTGGATTAGGAAAATCTAAAATACAGCAGATAATGTGAATACCTATCTCCAACTAGGGTTATTTTACCAATAATATTGCAAAAAAGTTAAAATGTTTTTTTCGGTGGCATGTATTTTCCATTTTCTGGTTCCGGTTCCGGTCCTGTTTCCGGTAATTTTTTCAAATTCCGTTTCCGGTTCCGGTAAATTGTAAAAAATACCTTGAATCCAATAATAGAACCACAAAAAATGTGCTTCATACACTTGAGCGGGTATTTGATTTAGTCACTTACTAATGCCTGTTCATTGGAATGACAACTCCACTGTTTCAGTTGTGAGTTTCGACTGCCAGAAAATAACCATTGGTCATTGACTGCCAAACACTGTACTCCATCATAGTGAGGCGGTTCAAAATGATGCACAGCATCATACACAGAAGCCAATGTTGCTTGGCCCCAGGATGAGTTTGGAACGTTAATTTCGAATCTCTGAATCGTAAAAAGTTAAAATAAAACATCGTGTCGGGGTAACATTACGATAAACGTATTCAACTTTTAATTAGTTTGACACGACATGTTACTTCAAATGCACTTAGTTTCAGCTCTTACACGACTAACAATTGTAAATAATGGGTCACTGTATTTATTAATGTTTAACATCCAGCATAAACCTTACGGTTACGGGACATATACGGTTTTGGTCGCGAATATCATAAAGCTGCATTTTAATAGAGGGCATATTTAATACCTTGCTGCAACTGCCTTTTCGTACAAACCAAGATGTTTAATTTCTCACATTGAAGAAAAACGAAAACACAATTGCTCAGGTATAAGGTAAATTAATATGCGGTCGCATATTGGACGTACGTAATATTATCTAAAACAAGACTCACAGTCATGTGGTTGGTCAACTAATCAACATTTGTACTCGAGAAATTTAATACAGAATCATACGTTTAATGCGTTCACCCACCTTAAGCGTATGATCTTTCGAACCAGTGAAAATATTTAAACTGCTACTGTTTGCTGCCCTCCGCGTGGTAATGCAATCCACTTGACTAAAATGACCGGTATTCAGCTTGCTTATGCTTTTATGGCTATAAACATTAAGAAATAATATATTATTACTTATGCAGACAATACAAATGTGTGAATTTTGAAATATCAATACCGAATTTATTTAATATGCATTGAGACACAGAACCTCAAATGCTAAATTTGTCTTCGTAAAACAATTCTGTCTGTTTTAACTCAATAATTCGTGTGAAAATACAAGTGTTGCCCAACCTTGTGGATTCGGTTTTTTAGGTTACGTAAAATTAACGATTTCTCAACAAACCCAGTCAAATTTATTCTGCAGTAAGCAAAAACAACTTTTGATAATAAATTTTGGTATCTCAACTTACATTCGAAGATCCCAAATGCGAACTTGAGATGACGCGGCGACAAATAAGTAAGGCCATGCCAGTGCGACGTCATTTATTTTTGGCTCGTTTTGCGTCAAAATTCGGGCTGTCGACGATCCATACTTACTATCGCCATCAATGGTTAAACCCGAAGAACTGCAATAACAAACAAAATGTACAGTAACGGAAATGCGCAGCCAATGTGCATTCGGTTTCAAACTAATTACGTAATATATTTATATATAAACGGTGACAGATTTGCTTTCCTGGCCAATTCATGGCTAACGTAGCTCAAATCATACGATACAGCATCTTGTTGAGTTCACAGAAAAGATTAGAAATAAAGTTAAGATATTTTGCAATGTATTTTATTCAATGGATTAGTTATCTGAACCCCAATGTACACAATAAACATCATAATCAACAATCACCTGAGCGTTTTCACACACGCACGTTGCCTCAAATCAAACGCGCGAACTTCTGATAACGACGCCGTCAACAGTAGCGGTCCTTGAGTTTCGCTGTTCGGATCTAACGGTGTCAGTCGAACTCTCGCGACGTTGTTAGGATGTTCAGTGAACGAAGTCACCTCACATCCAGTTCGCAAGCACCACACTTTCGCAGATCGATCTAAATTATTGTCAAAATTTAATCGATTACATGGTACCATGAAACGGCATAGTAAACAAACATCACGAAATTTAAGCGCCATACCATTGATTGGAGTAGAAACTCATGCAATTTACGAAGGTAAAATATACTAAAATACCTAATGGTATTTCTTTACCCATCGTGCGGCAAGACTGAGTTATTTAGGCGGCGATACAATCACACGAAAACACTTTAAAACGCGATTAGTGTCAACCTATACGAAAAACCAAAGAACGGGAACAACCCCAAACAACAAGAGCAAGGTTGTCATTACGTTTCCGGCCCATGTTACTTTAAGGGGCGTCACAGCAAATTAAGCGCATTCCTAAGCCTAAGCATAACCTAAGCGTTGCAAGAATGTGTTACTAAGCCTAAGCCAGGTAAAAAATGTAATCTAGAATCTAAACCTACTCCTTTATAGACCCACCAGAAACTTGGACGCCCGTTGAAGTAACATGGGCCACCTTTCCTATACAGTTTTATGAAAAATGTTCCAAATTACAAACCAACCAATTCACTGGTGTACAGCTTACCTTTAGATCCAGATACAAAGATGTTGCAAGAATGTGTTCCTAAGCCTAAACCTAAGCCTAAGCAAAAAATGTAATCTAGAAGCTAAACCTACTCTTTCATAGATCCACCAGAAACCTGGACGCCCGTTAAAGTAACATGGTCCACGTTTCCTATACAGTTTTAGGAACAATGTTCCAAATTACAAACCAACCAATTCACTGGTGTACAGCTTACCTTTAGATCCAGATACAAAGATATCATCGCTTGCATCGACACACAGTACGCCACGTTGATGCCCTTCAGCAACATAGCTACACAGTAGCGGTAAACTTTTGAGATAAGCATCTGTTGGCTGATATTCTTTCAACGAACCAACCGCTGATTGTGACTCCCTAAAACAAATACGCTGACACTAAAAACATTAGTACAGCATCACGTCATGTTGCGAATCCATTAAAGAAAAAGTGAAACTTACAATGACACCTGCAACGTTCCACTTCAAAACCCAAGGATTTTACCTTCGTATATTTATTCAACTTTACACCATGATACTATTATAAAAATCATTAAAAGTTTGCTACAATGTTTTCTAAGCTTTTACGTAACTTTTGAATTTTACTGTGCCAAAATAGAGTACAATACGAAAAACAACCTGGGGTATAACTGATGCTACAACAGCGCAAGCAAGCGTTAACAATGATTAATGAAAGTCGGAAATAACAATGATTAAGCAATATAACACAATTTGGGATTTAAAAGATTAGCAGCACGAGCACATTCATTTGAATTCCTGCACCGTTTCAGGAGTTGTTAGTTTTAATTCAATGCACCCTATTTTCGACGATACGCTGTAAAGACCAAGATGAAGTTTTCAAAGTGTTAAATCATTGAATCAAAACTTAAACCGAGATTTATGTCCGTTGCTAATTGTCCACGAAACAAACTTTTCAAAAAATAATACTGGCATACAGCTTCAACCGAGCTGCTGGACATGATCCACTGATATTATGTTATAATTCATCACAAATATAGCTATGTTAATCAGAAAATCAAAGTTATATACAGAATTTGTACGGTTATAAAAAGCAATGCATTATGCACAGATGCAGACGACACCGGGATCCGAAGAAAGACTAGATAATGCGCATTTCAAAAGCCACGCCATATGATACAGACAGTTATTGCCCTAATGGTTTCGGCCAACAAATGTTCTTACAGAGCCCTATAATTAATCGGAGCGAACGGGCACTAGCAGGTATTAATATGGTAATATGTTTATCACTACTACCAAGAGTGGATGATACAAGATTGTGCAACTCTTGCGGTTCCGCATGGTACAAAATGTATCACCGGATGTTGCGTTTTGGCCGACCCCCCTTGTTTACAGGGGGTCGCTATCAGATGGAACACCATTAAATTAATATATAACGGGAGCATGTTTGACGCCACATACATAAAATACCATGGTTCGCACCGGTTGTATACCCCGTCTAAACAAAGGGGGAGGGCAAAAACGCAACGCGTGCCTGGTACACTCCTTTCTACACTGAATGTGCCCAGTTACAGACTCTTATTAAATAGCGATTAGCCACTCTAGCGACTGCTAAACTGTACATAAAATTTATGAGCGCAGTGAATGAATAATTATTGCAACAAAATAAGTCGCTATTTTCTTTCGTTTGTCCTCTAATGCGATACGTGGTTTTTTTGCATATTTTTATTCTACTCATCTCATAAACTGAAACTGAAACAGACTTTTTTACTGGACAGCTAAACTTGTGTATTTTTTGATGTTTTCGCTACACTGACACTAGGACCCATATTCTTAAATGCGTATAGCACCTATCATCAACGAGCGATAAGTTTTCAAACTGACGAACATCTGCAGTTGCAGATCTCAAAATAGGTACAGAAGTAGGGCAAATCAAACACGAACAATGTGCTGAATTTCGAACCTCACAATGCGCTGGTTCCAAAGTTACAGGACCTATCGCCAACTGGTGATAGTTGCTACACACATTTGAGAATACGGGCTCAGCCAACAGGAAACCGTGCTTTATGCAACAGATAACCCAAAAAAACTATTCTGTTCGCTCCATTGTTAAAATTGTGATTTTCTAACCGAGAAGTCAAACAAAGTTGACTGCCGTTCGATCTTGGTGAGGGTTTATTGGTTCCAGTTTCCAACAACTGTCGCCGAACAGCCCGACGTCTTGACTGTGGCGACACAGGTGGTGTTGGAGCTGCCGTCGTTGACGTTGTCGGCAACATATTTGCGGAGTGCGAAAATGCTGCAATTCCAGTACAACGTCGCCTATAATTATTAGCTCGATACTGTGCAATATTACGTAGTAATGTATACGCAATACTCTACTATTAGTGATAGAAAACAATGATTAAAGACTACACAGTGGTTAGAATTAATTAAAATACTTATACTGACTTTAGTATGAAGATAGATTCATATAAAAACGGTTAAAGAGAAACCAAACACATATTATCATTTCTTATGAAGCAGTGTAAGTTAGAAATCAAACTCTAAATCGTCCGCTGATTCGTTTACCTGGATTCTTTGGACGACAACCCTTTTCACCCTTCCTACTTTTTTAATTATATTTGAATGGTAACATGAATGATTTTGGCTTAATAAGTTGTATATATATAAATCATAACACAACCCATAATTCGCGCGTTCAAACTGTGCTAAATCAATTTTATATTTGACCGTTTTTCATGACCTAGCCTGATCATACCACAGCCAAATTTGATTTTAAGCAAGACAATTTTTAGATGTCGGAAAGCCACAATTGAGATCGTAACAGCATTTAGTCAAAAAGTTCATCAATTAATATACCACTCGACACAGATAGGCGGCTGAATTGAATGATGTTAAATTTATCGCTATTGGGCCACTAATGCACGAGTTATGGTCAAATAATGAAATTAAATAATTTAGAGCCTTCCGAAAATGTTGGCGGAGTGCCAGAACATTTATTTGACAATGACTTGAGCACAATGGGTTACAATTTAGATACGTAGTAGTAAAATTAACATCATTCGAATTTGCTCTGCAAACTGCGTCGACTGATAAATATGAATTGTTCAACTTTATGACATAAATTTGTTTCGATCAAGGCGGAGCGACTTAGAACAACAAATTTAGGTGTGCGATAATTGAGGTCATGAGAAACTGCAATATGCAAAAAATGCCGACACCAGATCGTTTTGTGCAAACGCTAATTGGGAAGAAGACAACAAAAATGACCTAACTTTGTTTCCGTTACAAACTCTTTTTGCACCAAAAACAAAAGTGTCAAGATAGCAAAATCTCAGCTATAATTTGTGAGTACCTTCAAGAATTTTCATTCGCTGAACCGTTTGATATATGTTAAATTGGCTCGCTCATGATTTTACGCTACACCTAATGTCGTAGTGTTGTTGAGTAATTCGGAACGCCAATAAGCACACGTTTTCAAAATTTTCAGCATTACTTTTAACTAATAGTGAATAACACAGTAGTGTTGAAGATAGTCGGCGGCTGGGAAATGTCTGTTTTAAAAATTACATTGAGATGTGTTAAGAGATTTGTGGATTAGATTGGGAAACGGGGAACACAACTAAATTTCAGCACTATATGGTTGCGTGAATACTTCCGCTCACACTCAATGACTCAATGCAAATCAGATTTACAAGGTTTCATTACAATATCTGGCCCATGTATGCTTAAATGTTCCGCCTACATTTCAGGTTAAAGTTCAGGATAAGTCCAAGCTTATGCACGAGTTAAGAGTTACGCTTAGGTAATCCTTTTCTGAAAACGAAGCCAAAGCCTGGGACTGTCAGAGAAGAGACGAAGTGTACAAGAGCTTGAAATTTACCGGCCAAATATATGAATCTAAGCTATACTGCAGTTAGCTGAATGGGTAAGGTTTTAATCATCAAACGCATTCAATTAGGATAGGATGGTAGAAAGGTTTCAAGACACTGGCAATCGGAGCAAAGCTCAGCTTAACTCGTCCGTCAAAGTGCGTTCAACTTTCCACCAATTTGTCAATTAAAGACCTATATATACTCAGATTGCTCCTGTCTTGCCAGTGCTACTATACTATTGCAGTGTTACAGCCATACATACTTATCGCCATCAATATCGTCAATTGTGGTACCGATTGATAGCCGTCGACAGCCGTACGTTAAGCTATTTCGACTTCAAAGTAATAAAAATACTCTCATCACAACACACTTGCGTACTACTTTGATAATATTGTTGCGCAAAGCAGAAAACGATTATAGATTAAGCAAAATTAGCTAGTTCAAATTAAGCATTATTGAGTTCCACTGATGTATGCAGTTAATATCTGGCTCACACTGTGTCTGGGTATAGGGCGATTCGACACGACATCGGTATGTTTGGCATTCGATAACACATTTTCCTCATATTAAACTTTTCAGTGGTACTGATTGATTTTTTCCTAATTGAGCAAACCAAATCATGGTGATAGCATTCAGAAAAATGTCACATATTGCAAAAGGGTTACTTGTTTAACCAATTTTAGATCAACGCTTTATATCCTACAGAAACCTCACAGCATACAACGGAATACAGGGCACATAATATTATTATAGTTCTTTTTCTGTCTAGCTGTACACACGTATCTCATAATGCTAAATCGAATGTAATTTAATCTCAACTCAAACGTAAACTTGATGAATGATGAGCTTTTTGTGCCGAATTGCTCACATAAATTGATTTCAGAGCATTGAGTTCTGCTTCACGCTGTCCGCCCTGCGTCATTATAACGGTTTTAGCGTGTCTATTTTACTTTTATGCCATCTACCCCTTAACCACTTACATAAGCGTCGTCAACAATCATAACCTTAGAAAAAACAATACGTTTTATGTAGGGACTCTCATTACCGAGCGACTCAACGGCGTCCTTTAAAGTTCCTTCACTTTACAAAATATTTTGTGATTTTGTGAATAGTAGAGGCAAAATGCCTACAAAGTACGTTCTTTGTCTAAAATTTCAGCCAATTATATATGTACTTGTTTACACACTCAACGTAAGAATTATTTGAATGTATTTTAACACTGTTTTTAGAAGTTAGCGACAATGTTACACTCAAGGCCTAAATTTCAGATTTTACGTTACATAAAAACACTCGATGCATTTTTTTCGCATTTACGCTTTTCATTATGGTGCTACATTTGTTTGATACTGATTTAACATCAACCTGTGCTTACTCAGTTTTATTTTTGTGATTTTAATAAGTTCAGAATATCGTTATGTTGCATAAATGCTCACGTTAGCTACGTATCTGGATGATATTTTTCAATCAACTAGTGTACATTAGTAAATTTTAAATTTCGTTCACGGAACGCGGAAAATATTTCGCGCTAAACGTTGGTTGTTATTTCGCAAGCATTAATGATGCTTAAAAGCGTTAGCATTCTAGACTCAAGAAACTAAAAATGTTTAAAACGAGAGATGTCCCGGAGCCTGGCCTATAGTACCTAGCTCGATTCGTCTTGAAGAACTGAATAAAAATGTGGTGTTTCGGTCACGCAAAAAGCCTGTGAAACTTGTATTCATTTTTACGTTACAATATATTAATTATAAAGCACTGTTTCGACTCAATGTTTCATTTTTCGACAAAAACGTGTCAAGAGACAATTTTACCAAAATATCTACTGGCCATGTTTAGTACTCGTCCCGATGCTTACGACCCTGGCTTCGGTCTGAAGCAACTTTGTTTGAAAGCTTGAGTACTTGCGCAATTTTCATTCAGAAACACAACGCTGAGTAGCGAAAACCAACATTTTTGTATTTGGTTGTTTTTGACATCTCAACGGAAAATAAATACAGTGGCGCAAACACCATTAGTAAAATACTTACAAATTACTCGAGCTTGCGACAGTTTTTCGAAACCGATTGTTACGTTGCAATTCAACTGCGACCGGTGCTGACGCCAACTCAACGCTGGCGGTTCGATTAATCGAATCAGATCCGATTGTTGTTTCGGTGGTCGACGCGTAGCGTTGCAAAGGACGTCTAAATGCAACCGGAGATGGTGGTTCCAGCCCGGCGGTCAACATCAAACTTCGGCCTGTATCTTCGGCATGGATATTAGAATTATGATTTGAACGCGATTTGTGTCGAGGAGATGTCTGAAGCGACGTTGCTGAGTTACCGACACTAGTAGAATGAGTTCCATTTATTGCTTCAGCAGGCGAATTACCAACCGCGTCTCTACGGCGTACAACAAAGCTTCGCTCGCGACTGAAACCACTCGAAATCATCCCACCAATCCTTTCATTACCAGTTGTCGTACTGGTTCCCGTAGAATATTGCACACCGCTAAAGCAACAAAATATGGGGAACAATTTACTTGAGTAACATAATGGTTTGCTGAAGGTTAAATACTTAGCTAGGTCCAAAACTGAGTTTGGTGTTCATCAACCCCCAAGACCAACAAGTAAGATATGATGACACATATAGCTACGACCGCGCACACTAATAATTGTTCCTATGAAGCGTTTTACTATATATATACTACTGTTCATAGTAAATCAGGCAGTTTTAATTATGTCGATTGCGAATTAGTGATATAAAAACAATCCGCAAATCATGTACGACGAGCAAGCAACTAGGTATCTATGCGCCCACACATAAAATGAAAATGAATAAGCAAGCGTTTAAATAATGCATATATTATCTAATGGTATTGAAAATACTTAATGCTTACCTTTAGCGGTTCGTATACAAAAACAAACTATACAGCTGGGATGGAAAGAAAAATAACAAAATCTCAAAAAAACAGGTATTTGTGAAAAGTTTAACATAAGCCTTTGTGTTTGGTTGTACCACAAGCGCTTTTGGTCAATTCCATTAAGATGCCCCTCTAGAAAACTCAACTGGTTTAAAATTTTGCGTGTGAGTGATGTTTGATTCGAAAAATCCAATCAGTATTTTTGCTACGGACTCGGAATTTCTTAAATTCAATACCTGGACCCGGAATTTTTCAAAGTCAAAACCCGGATCCGGAATTTTTCATAACGTAAAAAGGCATTTGATACTAAAATTAATGAACGAAAATACGAAATTTTTAGGACAAACGTTAAAATGCACAAATTTTGTCATATATAACTTCTATTACCATGACAATTCTTACAATATCTATGGCTCGAAATGATAATCGTGAAGCAAGGGGCAAAGCCACGGCTTGAAAAGTGGAACTCAACGGCATGAGTGATCAAAAACCTGTAAGCACGGTGAACTCAGGGGCGAGAAGCAAGGCGCAGTTTTGCCGTACTCATGATGCAAATTTTTAATTTTGCGTACCCCGATAGGGGATCCGATCTATAGGCCACCAGAAATCCGCCCTTGTAGGGCCCATAAAGCTGAAGTCCAAACCTTTGCACAAACGGTACGCCCCTCAAAGTGGTAAAGAGCAATCCTGCCAGGCAGCCCTGATATTATGTATATAGAAACAAGAATTGAATTTCCTTGCAAAAACCGGAACAGGAACAGGAACCGGAACAGGAACAGGAACCGGAATTTGAAATAATTTTCGTCAACGAATTACTGTTGGACGTTTTAGAAAAAAAGAAAAATAGCTTAAACGAATGTTCAGCTATTTCATCATCAAGTTTTGCGAAAACACAACAGGAACAGTTTAAGAAAATTGAGGCAATTGGAAAAACATTCGACATGTCGAAATAACAACTTTTTAAAGACAAAGTTTCCAATGTTTAAATGACTAGGCATAACTTGCCCAAAACCCGTAAAAAATATCGGTTCCTGCATCTTTAAATGCAGTAACAGGAACAGGAATTGAATTTTTGCATGAATTCCGGCTGGAACAGGAATTCCGGTTGAACCCTGATATACGTATTAAAAGTGACGATAGAACATTCGAACCGTTCGTCACGTAAGCAATGCACAAGCGAGAATCAACGCCATTTTATGATTAATTCCTATAAAATATTCCTGAAAATCTCAATTTTGTGCACAGATTTATAACCCGTAGTCCCGTAGAGGTATTTCCCGCTCGCATAATCCACCGCATTGAAGCGTGAATCATTTGCGGACATGCGTTCTGCTGTTGGATAGTAATAATACATAACATATGCAAGCGAGCCGTGAACACAATAATTCCTGACTACCAGGCAAAAAAGACTAGATGATTGCTCTGCAACATTCATTGACCTGAAATCTAATGCGACGTATTACATTACCTGAAGCCAGTTTGTCCTTTGGAAATTCCATGCTGCGCTCGGTTATTCACACCCACGGTGATTACTGGTGTCGACTGCTGTCTTGTAAACCGATCTGGCAAAGCTGGCACCGTGATCGATGTGGTTCGTTTGGGTGGTACAGGGGGTGGTGGCATCAGGTCACCGCTAGAGTCCAACTTTTGTTGAGCAGGATGTGCAAATGCGCGGAGCGACGAACACGGCGATCGTGTCACGCTTGTAGACTTCGCCGTCTGCGCAATGTCGTCGCAATCTGATATCACTGAATCAGAATCGCCGTTTGTTGTATTGCTTGTGTTCGATATATTTAGCAAATTTGACCGATTTATGATCACAACCGAATGCGTCGTCGTTGAAGATTCAGCTGGGCATCCTATGCAGGTAGCGGCGTTATTGGAATTATTTCGATTTAAACTCGACTGTGTTGGTGGAACGTTGTGACTAGATAAAATTATGTTTGATTGTTTTTGTACCACGCCTGAAATACATACAATTATTAAAATCAGCAGTCACAGACAGAATTAAGTGCACGATAACTGTGACAGCGTCCACTACGGTTGCGGTTTTGTAGCCGCGTCTGAGTTTTTGAAAGATCGCGGCTCAAACGCGATGGTAGATGCGATCGTAGTCACAACTTTAATTGCGTTCGCAGTCGCGGTTTGAAACGCGTCCATAACCGGAATTATAACCGCGTCTACAACCGCTAAACAGCGTGCGCAACCACGATCGCAACCGCGGTTTTTGCGACCACGTAAACTGCGGTTGCGAGTCGACCCGCGTTTGAGTCGCTATCGCGGTTGCACTTAATTCTGTCCGTGACTGCACTGTTTTTATCTGTGCATTACATACTAGGTTTGTGCAGCAATATTTACAGCGGCCGAGCAGGCATGGTTGAAAGCCTCCCCGAATATCAGGGCGAAGGCACCTAACGTATTGGCGGATCCAGGTTTTTGCTAGAATTTCAGGAAGTTACAAAACGGCAAGCCTAACAAAATTACCCAGTGTTGAACGGAAAATCAGCTCGAAGTGAGAAAATTTTTTGACACTGTGTTAGAGTAGCTGGTTAACGCAAATTTCACCTTTATCTATATTCACATATGTATACTGCATAAAGTTGTTATGACTGTAGAATATGTTTGTATAATTAAATTGCACTGTTCGCCTTTTGGGGTTAATGCATCACTCGCATACACTCTAAGTAATTAAAATTTTATTGATGTTATACATTGTGTGTATGTCTAAATTAAACACACGGAATACACACACAGTGTCTATATATCGTGTTTGTATTTAAGTTTTGAGTGTCTGTCAAACTGTTAACCCCACGTTAACCCCAACGCTGGGCATTTACACTGGCAAAAAACAGATAAAAGTGGATGCTGCATAAGGCCTGGTAAGTTTCTGAAGTGAAGCCATTAGTACATATATCAAGCTTTAAAACGAAGAAACGTGCTTTTCTGCAATTCAAAGCGCTAATAGTATAATACAGTCACGGTCACAATTAACGCTGTGATTATCACAATCGAACGCATTTTATTGCGTTTGCAATTTCAAAATTGCGATTGGATTTGCAACGCAGTTTAAGATTAGCTTTCAATCGCAATTGAAAAATAGCTTTCAATTTTACGCATTATAGACGTGTGTACATTATGTCCTTTTGAATTTCATACAGTTGTAATCACAAGCGCAGGCAGGAGAGACATGTACACTGTGCTAAGCGTACTCGCATCTGAATAATTAGCATAACTATAACTACAACACGTCAGTTTTTTGTTGAATGCGCTTATTAGTTGCGAGCGTTTGCGATTGCGCGCGTCTGTGATTGCGAGCGATTGATTGCTTGTTTTTGCGATTGCGTGCGTTTGCGATTTTTTGCAACTGCATGCAAATGCAATAGCGTTTGCGAGCGATTTCGTGTCACTCGCGATTTGCGTTCGATTGCGATGGCACATTAATTCTGACCGTGACTGTATCTTACCAGAAGGCATTCGTGTCTCAAAACACGAATTAATAGTTGGTCCTGGGTCTGACGGCGGTGATTCTTGCATTGCAGCTCCATCTGCACTCGCTTCCACAGCACCTAATATTCCAAGTCCTGCAGGAGAGACATGTACACTGTGCTAAGCGTACTCGCATCTGAATAATTAGCATAACTATAACTACAACACGTCAGTTTTTTGTTGAATGCGCTTATTAGTTGCGAGCGTTTGCGATTGCGCGCGTCTGTGATTGCGAGCGATTGATTGCTTGTTTTTGCGATTGCGTGCGTTTGCGATTTTTTGCAACTGCATGCAAATGCAATAGCGTTTGCGAGCGATTTCGTGTCACTCGCGATTTGCGTTCGATTGCGATGGCACATTAATTCTGACCGTGACTGTATCTTACCAGAAGGCATTCGTGTCTCAAAACACGAATTAATAGTTGGTCCTGGGTCTGACGGCGGTGATTCTTGCATTGCAGCTCCATCTGCACTCGCTTCCACAGCACCTAATATTCCAAGTCCTAACGTCGGTGAACATTCTCGTGTTCGAGAGCCAGTTTCGTTCATCTCGTCACCGTTGTCATTATTTCGGTGTGATTTGCTATCGCCGTTATGTCCGGAAGACGTTTGATGAGAACTTGCATCCGTGTCGAAGGAATCTTCAGACTGTAATAAAGGTTAGTGTTATTATAGCACATATCACTAGTGAACAGGTTTCAATCGGAACTACAATTTACCGGAGCCAGAAATTGAGCAACTTAGCAGAACCGGAAAGTTAAAATACATGCGCCGAAAAATTCATCTTAATTTCTTTTTGGCTATATAATTGCGGAAAAAATATACGGAATCGGAACCAAAGCTTCACCCTGCCAGTTAGCAATAGGTTTTCAAAAGACGAACACAAGCAGTTACGCATAATGAAGATTTGTGCACAAGTTTTATGAATTTAGTTAATAAAATTAATACTCTTGTCGGAAAAATATTTTAAAATATTAGAGCATTCAGTATAAATAAATAGGATGATGACGTATATTTTTTGTAGAACTATTTTGCATGATAGAGCAAGAGTGAACAAACAGTATCGACACGATAACCGGATACCTATTTCGAAAACCTTAAATACTTATATATTAAACAAGTTGCTGTACAAATATTATTTTTTGGCGAACTGTTACAGACGTGACAAAATCAGACATCGGTTTAACCATTAACAGATATTACGCACCGATTACCAGGGAAGGGAGATTTCGGTCAAAAAAACCGAGATCGAGAGTGAGACCCAACCAACCGACCGAGACCTAGGCTTTTGGTTTCGGTCTCGGTCAATTTTTAACCGTTACCGAAAATAAAAATAAGATTTTTAACGAAAGTTTTGAATATTTTTATCTGCTCAGAATTGCCGTTTTATTCAATTACACCCTCGGTACAATCCCTACTACAAAGCTATGGTTGTTTTTGATCCCAGGCAAACCGCTGGGTATAATATCTAAATTTGCGCATTGGTGCCAAAAACTTAAGCTTCTTGAATTGCGCGAAATCTAGTCACAGTACAATCGGGACAAATCTCACTGTCGCAAAACACCGTCGATACAACCCTAATTTAAAGCTATGGTGTTGTTTTTGATCCCGGGCAAACCGAATAGACTGGAGAATTTCTTAACATACGTAGTGTAGACGTTCATGACCCATAGTTTTTAACGCGATGCCTTAAATGTTTTACACGCGAAAATGCAACTATTTGTGCTTCGCCACAATAAAATCAAAGTATATATTTTGGGTTTCCTTTCAAAAATAGAACTTTGGGTAACTAGATGGGTCATTCTGTTTCTCAAATCGCTGCATAAGCAGGTAGCGGTGCTCCACAATCGTTCGCTGTCTGTGTTGGCAGGCGCAATGCGCCAGTACTTCCGGCCCAAATTTGCGATCCAAGGAAAATTTTTGTGATTGCTTATCGCTTTTTCCCCTCTATGATCTCGATTTGCAAACCACCGAGACTGAAAAACGCGAGACCGAAACCTAGACCAGCCAAATACAGAGACCTACCGAAACACAGATCAAGACCGCCAATCCCTGCCGGTTATACGGCAAACAGCAGCACATACAAAACTCATGCAATATGTTGATCTGTTTCATCGACAAAAAGCCAAATTCAGCAGCTCAACAGTAAATCTCAGTTTAACCCCATTTCTGCTTACTTCATGAACCACTGGCAACAATCGCGACTGTTTACTTGTGCTCTCTGTATTGGTTCCGGCATCGTCAGCATACAACAACTCTTCTGTAGTCGCAGTACGGCGTCGCGCTTTCAGCGAATGACGTCCAAAGCTGGTCAACTCAGCATGCTGGAGCGAAGAAGGAACAGGTTCTTCCAGAATGCCACGGCGATATGTTGTCAGTACGGCTGCATCTGTATGCGTATCAGACGATGGGTTTTCGCTTGCTGGCTGTTCTCCAGTGGTAGTTGACGCAGTTGTATACGAGTCGCTTCGTTGCAATTTATTACTGGTCGCACCAGGCGGCATTGTGTTTCGAGTATAAACGATATTTGGTTTATTGATTTCGGTCGAAATCAAATTACCCCCGCCAATAAGTAGAGATTCAAGATAAGTCGCAGCAGCAGCCGATAATTCATCATCGCGTTCACCGAAACGCTGCAAAGTTTTACCGTCGAGACCACTTGCAATAAGATCATCTAAAATAAAATAAACAGAAACTAGCAAAGCTAAACGGGTCCGTAAACAGGCAGGCCGAGGTGGATTTTGCACCGTCCCAAGTAAAGGTTGATACCAGTGATAGGTATTGCGAAATTCTCGCATGCTTATCAATTTTTGGCGAAGCTGACAACGACCTGATGCTAAAGTACACTGCTTTCATTATACCGGCATGCATGACTAAATAAATATTAACAAAAAAAGCACAATCTAAACAGCATACTAAAAGCAAACAATCGTGCATATTACGTATATATCCAGTCTCTTTTTTGGCTCTGTAAATCTAAACTACAACCAATTATTGAAAAGTTAACTTTCGAAAACAAATTAATAGATAATGATGCTGAATTTTTATACAACATATCACAACAAGTAGGCCTGAGATTAAAATATGGAAATTCCCATTCCGATAATAAGGAATCGGAATAGAAACTCGTTTTGAATTGGAATTCTAATCGGAATCGGAATTCCGATTGAACCCTGTTCTGCTCATATAGAAAGTTTACTATACATCACTGGCGACAATTGCGAAAAGTCGATTTTTCCCAAACTCGACAACTGCCAAAGTGCTACAATTGCCCAAACGCCAATTAGTTACTAGAATGATAAATATTGCATCGAACTTTAGACCTACCCTCTGCCTCTAGTCCCCACATGGGCGTAAGCAAGGAAAGAACAGATGGAATATAATACCCTGTTTCACTACCTCTGCTGTGTGAGTGTTTAGCATTGAAATGAATTCAAAGACATGCACAGGCTGTACAATAACCACCACGGTGGTACTATAGCTACAAAAAAATTTATTGCTCGCCAAACTTCTTTGAACCCAAATTTCCACGAACGGGTGTTATGTATCAGGCAGAAATGTTTTTTGCTTTGAGTAGCGCACAAATACGCTAAGGTTACATATTGTTGGCGAGCATCGGACGTCAGCAGATGCAATCCATGCTTGCATCCTGCCGAAAGTCACCCGTTCAAAAAATGCTATATTCGTAGGTGCACCCATAGACAGTGGCCGCAGCGTTTTGGGGTAATTATCGCGTTTGGAGAATAATTGTTGCGTTTATGCTACCGTCGTTATTTACACAATGAACACATAACACTGAACACAACAAGATAAGCGTAAAATTAAGCAAGCAAGGGTGTTTGTCGTCAGCGACATGTCTACGTATTTTTTACACTATTCGCCAGTAAAATTGAAGTACAGATTTGGTTATTGCGGATTAATATTGACCAGTTAGAGTTTACAAGCATCAAAATTAACATACGTATAATTAATTACCAGTAGTGATTAGTGATGAAAAACGGATAAAATAAAATTATCTTGATGTCGACAGGTATATTTTGCCGGATAATTATCCGAACATCTATTGCATGCTATAGAATGAATGCTAACGGCAATAAAATTACAAGTCAATAATTTTCAGACTGGTGGTCAAAGATAAAAACATCCGGGTAACCGGATATCATAGCTAAAACAAATGCGACCGGATATTCCGTTATCGAAAACAATCTACAGTAAATTTGCTTGCATTTAGTCAATACATATACACCGAAAAACAGAGTGAAAGCATACTTAAACATGACAACAAAAAAACAACATTAAACTAAAACATTAATAGTTCTTTTAACATAAAGGTGTGAAAATACTACTATCAGATTGCAAAGAATGACAAAAAAAGTTAAGCGAAACACTCACGGATGACATTACCACATACCAGCATCAAACTAGTGAACAACGGCTTAGTCTGAAACTGATGTAAGCTTTTCAGCATGACCACTATATGCCATCAAAACAGGTATACTAAATATGCAGCAGCATGGGTTCACCCGATGTTTTCGTGCAAAAATTTAATTCATACTCGTATTTAGAATGTGCAAGACGCTATTTTTTGCTATTTTTTAAAAAAATATATTATGAAAAATTAAAAATTATTCATTTGCGTAATAAATAGAAAATTAAAAAACGATTCCTAATTCGTGCGTGTTCCGGTAAATAATATATATATTTAGTAAATGTTGAGACCTTAATTAAGTATTGATAAATAAACCTTGTTACGCGTATTTAATGTACATGGGATTGTTTACTAACATAATTTATTCATGAAAAAACAACGTCAACTACGTATGAATGTCCACCATAATACTTTGTGCAGAATAAAAATAACATAAAGTAAAACAAAGAACAGGTCAAGTAAACCAAATAGTTGCCAAACCATGCTATTTTGATATTGTCTGACGAATAGAAGATAGTGTAATAAACGTTCTTTTTAACGTCATATAAACATTATATCGCAATTCGATTGAATACTAATTGAGTTGTTTGGATTCTCCGTCATTGAAAAAAATAATAGAAAAATTATGCGTCAATGTATTACGGTAAACTGTCTTCAAGTCAAACTGCAAATCAAACACACAAGTTATTCCGTAAAACACGTCGGTAAGTCCAAGAATTTAACGCATTATTAACAAGACAACGAGGACTGAAGGAAAACGAACAAAGATTAAAACCATTGTTTGTCACTGAGGCTAAAATCATTGAATAAAAGTTTTTTTTACAATACCGCCACTCCTGAAACTTTGTTGATGCTGCCAGCCACACCATTTTTTCCAGTTTACAGTTCGATGTATGCATGAATACAACTGCACATTACGTAGTTTTAATTAATTCGCAATGTATTATACAATATCTTCCAAAGCCCACGTTTCTTTTTTTTTGAAAAATTGTATTTAATTTTCAGGCAAACATCGACCAGCTCTACACAAAAATACACCGAGAAACTTTACTTCTTGCATTAATTTCCAAGCCATTACAAAATGTCAATGGATCCCCGCTGTGTAATTAGAAATTTTTAAACAAAACAACGTCGTACATACTTGAATACATTGCATACCTCTAATCCTCAATTCATAGGTATAAAATTAAGCTTAACGTCTTCTTAGCGAAAACTTGCCACAAACGACTGAATAACTCAGTTTCAAAACCAAAAAACTGCGCAAAATCGAAATGTTACACGAACCCGCACACCTCTGTGCAGACCACAAAACATCTTTGACGTTCTTGCCGCGGCAAATTATCCACTGGAACAGCTGACTGAATTTCTTGCACCTGCATTTCGATTGGCCATTCAAATATCAGACCTATTTATATTTTATAATTTATTGCGAGACTGACTGGACTAGTATAACATCTATTGCGTACTAAACGGAAATTATTGACTTTCAAAGCAGATTCAAGTAATAAAAAAATTCGAGTAAAAACTTGTTTGCGCGTAAAATATTTCATGCAGCTGAAACTTACAGCTGCAAGTATTATTCGAAAATTGTTTCGGAGAATTTGCGGCTGCAATTTATTCATTATCAATATACGGAAAGAGTTCAATTGTATGAACAGTCTTGCATGTCGAATTAATTTAATATGGTCATTGGCTGGACTGATAATTTATATCTTATGTTTGATATTTATTCCAGTAGTCTGTAAATTACTTAAATTCATGTTAAGATTCAGATTGAAAATGATTTATCTTTACAAATACTTGCAGCTGCAAATTTTGCTCTAGTTGCAGCGGCGATTTTTTGCTGTAAAAACCTGCACGCGTGAATCGAGCGCTGCGTAACATAATACGTTGGGTGAAAGGACAAAAAGCTACCTAAGCATACTTACACGCATCCATTACAAACTCAAATTAATTGCACAATCATAAATACATTCTTATATAAACCTTGCAGAGTAGTTTCAAAAGCTACTGATACGGAAAAGTTTGTTAATGGTTGTAAACTATAGAGTGTGGTTGTCTAAGAATTTAACACTTAGTCTGTTTAAAAGTATTACATCTTCTGTACAAGATGTTTTAAGCGGCAAAGGGTGACTGCCGAGAAGATGCAACGCTTAGCGAGAACACGCTCACAACGTAAGCCTCTTTCCTGCACAAGTAGCACCAGAATGTTGCGATAACTATAAAAAGACAGGTAATAAACAACATTACAGTAATAAATATAACATCAAGACGAGTATTTTGGACAAAGACAATTACATTAATATGTTAGTTAGCGTCAAGAGTGTACAAGTATACTACTTCATACACGCTGCCGAACCGCCTGTTCTACATGAAGCGAAAATAGATTTACGCCCCAATCACTCGTACAGTAATTACGAAATTGGAGCCTAAAGATGCAAAGCTATGCAACATTTTATTGCGCACACGAAACTTTGGACTGTTACTTTAAGGCGCGCAACAGTAGTATAATCATATTTCCAAGCCTGTGTCTCAGCGAAAGATAAGCTTATTACTAACCCCAGGCGTAAGCCTGCGAAAAAATCAGTCGACAGTTTAACCTTACTCTATTGCATTTACACGAAAACACGGAGCGCCCCTCAAAGTGACATGACTGAAACCTTCAATACGCAATAGGTTCAAACATGAGCCGATATGACAGCTCCAATATATTTCATGTCTAAGCAAACTATACCAAATCCGTAGTATAATTGCGCACACAAAATTACTGAATTCGTGGTTAGTAGTGTGTCACACTGTCTAACCGTTTAGTCCAAGCGCCTGTGGATTGCTCGATATACAATGCGTCAAAAGTTTTTCTTTCATCTGTCGATCGAGCTCAGCTTGTTTGAATCGTTCTTCTAATTCTTTCAATTTGGTTTCTTGCTGAGCGGCAACTAAGCCCTTAAACAAAACGGCCGAGGCATTAACCTCCGGGCGCAATCATAGTATCGAGATAAAAAACATTTTTAAAGTATACAATTAATGTGTCCGTAAGCATGCCCATTAAAAGTACATTGAACCATTACGCAGTCCTGCAAAAAATTATTTCAAAATTAAGTCTAGTTTGTAGGTAAGGTACATCCGGATATCCAGCTCCGGCAACAAATCGACATCCGGGTCCAGTATGCTACATTGCAGCATACTTATTGCTATTAAATTCACGGTAATTTCGTTATGACTTTTGTTCGAAATACAAAATAAGTACATCAAGAAGTCCAGTTGACACTGCAACTCATGAAGAAGCAAAATTTTAACATCAAGTAGTGCTAAATTACCGTGACTAAGTTTAACATTCTGCTGAAATATGTACTTAAGTATACGGCTCGGATATTTTCTGGTATCCAGTGAATTTTGGTGATTAGCGAGATCCAACAGCATTTGGCCTGTCATTAATCAAAGTCGTATCAGTAGAATGCGCAAAAATTTGGTTAGCACTTGTCCAAACATTACAGTTGTTATCAAAGTTACATTTCCTTGACAAAATTTACCTGAGATACGGTCAAATTATACAGATGTTGTAATAAATATTTCGCTTCATCAAAACTTTTGCAGTCATCAATTAGCGATTTCGCGTCTGCACTGTCCCCTGGATTCTAAAAAGTTAAATATCACATATAGGAAGAAAAGCTACACTTCCGCAAAAATTTGCTAATGCTTTACGGCTACTATCCACTATCCAACTCGCGACATAATAGAACAAACAACTTAATTATTCGTTAAAATAACAATCTTGAAAATAGGGAGAACGATTATTTATGTCAATAACAGCATTTTACGCACCCTTGTTTCATCAACTTGCATAATATTATGTTGACACTCTGTCATTTGTTCATTCACGTATTCAATATTTGCTTCAACATCATCAGCCTAAAATACAACAATATTTACACATCCAACTTTAAAGACGACTGAAATTTTCTTACCAGGGCGAGGTTGGTGTAAATTATCAGAACGCCTAGTTAAAGCCAACATTTTATTTTATCGCTGTCAACTCGTTATTAAGTCTTTACTGTTATACAACTCCAGTACAGTGCAACATTGATGATAAACAGGCGGAAACAGGAGCCTAATCTTCTATAGTTGCTTTCATGAAACATGGGCCCGTCATTTTCTTGTAATTTCAAAACATTTAACTTTGATATCCACATTTTTCCCGCGGCAACGGACATAGTTAAAACACTGGCCTCAACGGCGGGCCGATATTGAGCAGCTAGTATGTAACCGTGGAAAACGGCAAAAACGGATATCAACAGGGTGTTAGGATCAGAGAAAAATTTGTTGACCTCATTTATACCAACCACAGCCAGAGTCCACACATATTGAAACGACGGAAAGACTTACTTCACTCTGTGTTAGTTCGGTCATTTTTCGAAGCTCTTTATTGCTCGGATCTTGTTTCGCCAACGCGCGAACCTCATCGCGACGATTTTTAGCCTCAACCCAAGCTTTACGAAGTTCATCTCGTCGCTAAAGTTCGCAATGGTTATTTAAAATAATTACATTTACACTAAAACTATTTTAAGTAAATTGCCAACTGCCCCACGCTTTCGTAAATTCGAACAAAATGCAACGATTTAAACAGCCACATCACACAAAAGTATAAACAATTTAACACCATTATAATTAATCTTAAGATTGCTTACGCACTAACAAAAGATACAACTGCAGCTTGGTTAAAAACAAGTTCGAAGAATATTTCCCGCACGAATGTTTCTGCGTAGCTTGAAGCACAAATTTACTTGGTAAAAAATTTACCTGAATCAACCTTTCAAGCTCGGTTTCCATCTGTGACAATGTCTTTCTTTTTGTAATAACACTTGCAATCTGAAAAAACCAACTTGTACCAAATCACATTTTTGGCAAATCAATTTGAATATTGATAGTTATTCACACTAAAGATTCATTCACAAGATTTTTGCTGCTCTCCGTCCCACGGCTTAAATGAAGCATTATTTTAACGTAACATACATGGATTTACACGCAGTCAAATACCGGATGGCGGATACCATACAAGTCAACGCAAGGGCGTAGCATGGTGGGTTTTGGGGTCTGTCCCCACAAAGAAACCCTCTTCTTTAAATTTTCGGCAGAACGTAAAGCCCCTTTCCAAAATTCTGGTAACGCCCATGGGTCAACGCCATTTTGGTAGAATACCAGAACACCGCGTACATTTTGTTCCATTCGAGACCATCGATTTTTTGCCGCTTTCGGTGAAAACTGGCGCTGGCGATCACGCTCTGAAAACGTAAATCAAGGTCTACACAGTTCAACTGTGTTACAGTTTTTAGCTGATAAATAAACTCCTGTCATAGTACATTGTTGTCCACATTTACAATCTGTGCTCTGAACCAAAACATTATCAACCATAAAACTTTCCTTGCGTAAAATTGTTGGCAAAAGTAATTCTGAAACGCATGTTTTTGGAGAGCCAAACATAGAGTTGCATCATTCAACAATAAATATTCGGACCGGAATATCGCAAATCCAAAATCTGGACCCGAAACCAGAATTTTTAGTCAAATTTCGGATCCAGAATTTCGCAGCAAAAACAGGAACCGGAATTTTTTAAAACATTAACAAAGACTGGGCCCTAAAATTTATGAAATAAAACACATCGAAGCCAGCAGTTTCTGACGATATATACCTATATATCTTATATACGCACTGAAATGCAACGCCAAAAGTGCTTTCCGCTACCCTCGAGTTAGCTTCGAATCCACTCTCTCCAGTATTTACGGCCGTTCTGTCTAGCGTTGTCTGACCGTATGAACAATTAAATGAAGCAGAAACATATGCGTAAGTTCAAAAAAAATTGGGTCAACGTAGTTGTTAGACCCTCTCTGCCCTAGATGTGGGGTCAGACACCATAGACTTCTTTATCAGTGATTATGTCTATGCTATGGGATTCGATGGCAGATCCAGAATTTGTCGATGGGAAATACGAGGTTCAGAGGTTGATGAAGCAGCTGCAACGACGAAAAAGGGGAGGGTTGGAGGGTATAATGTCAGGTTAAGGTTTTTGCGAGTGAGTGTAGCAAGCAGAAGGACGGTCTGACATGTATGCACAACAGAGTTTTTCAAAAGCTTATACATGTCTCAGAGAAATAATGAAAGACGAAGAACTCCCAGGCGAGAAGTTAGGCACAATATTTTGGCGTACTCACGATCCAAATTTTTATCTGCATAAGTTTGGTGAGGGCGTCCATCTCTATTCGCCCTTACAGGGGCACTGAAGATGACATCAAAAATTATAGGTTCGTTATGGTTTTGTACCTTTGCGCAAACGGGACGGGCCGACGGCGTGTTAGGAAGCAGGAAGCACATGTGAAGCGCTAGTTGACAAAAAAACCTCGCGAGTGAGCATCAACGCACTTTCATATTAATTCAGTACAAAATCGTAATTTATAAAGCAACCGCTTAGTCCGGGTATTTCTTGCGATACCCGGACACGGAATTTTTGTTGCGAACACCCGAACCAGGATTTGGATCCGGAATTTTTCAAACCAAAACTAGGATCCGGTCCCAAAATTTTCGTTGTGGATAACCAAAATATACGGAATACCAGTACTCGGATGCAGCTCTAGCCGAACCTATGTAGACATCTTAATACATTTTCATGTTGTTTTGCGTCATTCGTCACCTTAAATCGTATCATCTACAATAAATGAGCACATTTTACTCGATCGTATTTTTTTAAAACATTCATCCTACTGGACAGTTGCAAAACATTTTTAGAATATTTATGAAACTAGCCAAACGCTCAGGCTTGAAATAAATCCTATTATGAAATATTACCGTCTAAAGCTTTCACAATATCAACCTGCGCTTTCTTCAGACTTGCAGCACTGCCTCTAGTTGGTCTTTGCAATTTTCTCAACGCGGTTATCTAAAACATTACAGTATACTGTATTGAGCACTAGTTTGTAACTAAATAAAACTTTTTGAAATCTTTTACCAGCTGCATAATGCTTGCTGTATAAAATACCATTAAACAAAAGTTACACAATGAAACTTTCAAGCACAAACACCCCCTCATGACTGAAATAATAAAATATCAAATAAGCATAGGTTTAGATAAAGCTTTAAACTTGTGTGGAGGACTTTTGCCTTCTATCAAATTAACATTATTATGGGAGAAAACACATAAGTACCTGCCAGACCATACGTACCGCTTATAAGTTCTACTCTTTGTTTCGGCGAGTTTTGCTAATAACACGCCGAAAATAAATGATCAACTGACTAATAAATTCCATTATAAAAACATCATTATTAAACTTATGGCTACACAGGTTTAATTAAAATTAGCTTCAGAGCCATAATTCTAAACAAACGTACCTCATCTTGCTTACGCTGTAAGACTAAATCGCGTCTCTCACGTTCCATTTGCAGTTTTCTGATAGCAATTTCGTGTTTGCGTTGCTCTTTGCGCAGTTGTCCGATTTCCTTTGCACGTGCCGATTCGACAGCTTTCGTCCGGTTCGCTTCTTCGCGAAGTTTTTGAATCAGTTGCACCTAATATAACACACATCAGTTAGCACCTAATTTATAAAACTAAACTTTTGTACGAACAACCATCGTCGCAACATTGCTTTATTTTCAATAAAACTAAAATTAATAATTATGAAAACATATCAATACAACAAAACCGCTCGTTATATGGTGAGTCAGGTTTCGCGTTGTAACAATAGCGTAGAAACAGTTTCAGCCTAAAAAGTGTTGCCGTCTTTTAATTGTATTGTTATGTTCAATCACAAATTTTTGGGCCGAAAATGTCTTCAGTAAACCAGGTGCACACAATCTCAAATATCCGAAACTGCTACTCGGATTAGCAAAAACAAAAAAACCAATTGGTTTCCACAGGGTACCCGCGTCTTCGCAGGGTCAATTTTTCAGGTTTTTTAACCAAATTTTTTAGGTTTTTCAGGTTTTACAAATTTTTTAGGTTTTTCAGGTTTTACAAATTTTTTTCCAGGTTCTTGTATTCGTCCCAACATCAAAAGTGGACCCCCTTTTGAAAATCCTGACTAAGCATCAAGGGTGTGGCGGTACGCTTGTCGAGCATGGCGGGCTGAATTCATTATCTGAGGAGTACCGGCGACATTTAACGGACCAACGGCATTATAAATCACGTCGTAAACAAGCCGCTAGGCAATTAAAAAATCTTCGGTCAGATTTTCAACGAGCATGTCATTGTTGATGGAGAACCCACTTTTCACGGCGGCGTTTCCGTGAGACATAATAAACACTAGTTTTATGACAAACCACAACTCAGCATGATCGGTCGTTGGCATTTAAAAAATCAGGTTTTACTGCGTCATTTTATAACTAAGGGCTTCGAAAAATCAGGTTTTTTCAGGTGTAAAAATCAGGTTTTTTTCAGGTCGCGGGCACCGTTTCCAGCTTTAGAGAGAAGCAAACAAAATATCAAATCTCAAAGCTGCCTGCTGTTTCCTCCAGAACAACAAATAAGTAAAACGAAATAGAATATGTAGCTCAATAATAGAACACGAAAGGAAAACTTGCAAAGCAATTTTAAATTTCGTTTTAAAATAAACAGATTCAGTGTTGTCTGCTAACAACTACCGCGATGTAATTATTGTGCTTTTAGCGACAAATTGAAATGTATTTTATTGCAAACAAACAAAGAGTACTGTAATCAGTCTGCGTCAAACAAAACACCTACAGAAATCCACCCACTTTTGAAACGAAGTGAAATAATGGTGTTCTGAAGGACATCAGTGACACAAAAACTAAAAATATTATGTCTAGGTCAAGCACTAGCGCCTAAAAACACAACCTTAAATCGCTTACAACACATAAAACAGCTTTTTCAGTGTGGCGTCAATTTAAAGTTATCGAAAATTCTGACATGCAACCAGCTACTTCAGGTATACGCGGTTATTTTGACTAACCACTAAGTAAAGCTAGATTGCTTATAAATAACGAAGACACTCCACACACTATAATTTCCGGAAAAACAGCACCGCGACTGAAACGAAAAACTGTTAAAGCATAAAACACTTAAAAATTTGAGCACCACATCATCGAGTATGACTTTAAAACGACAAAAAACGACAATAATGTATCAGTGTATGCTTTCAGCTCACATAAAGAACATTCAATTGAGCGAAGCAAAACTTCGAGCAAAGCTCGTAGTTTCGCGAAGCGTTTTATGTTTTGTACTCTGGGGTCGAAAGATGAATGTTCGTCCGTCCGCCTGTCCGTCCGAAAGAATCTCAGGAACGGCTGAACTCGCATTGGGGTTTTAAAATTTTAAGTCGTTTAATAGCTACAGGCTAATTGGCATAATTAGTTAAACCTAAACTAGGACTTTCTGCATTATTTCACTAATTATTTAGAGTTGCGAAATGGTTTTTGGTGTGAGGAACCTGAATAGACTGTTTACAAACCTCCAAAACTGATAATAGAGTAGTTAGCTAATAGATAATTTGCAGTAATTATTAAGGTTAAAAGCACTCTAATTTGAAAACTAAAGGGTTTTTAGGTGCGAGGATTTTGAATAAATTGTTTAAAAACCACCAAAACCGATAATTTAATAGTTAGCTAATTTCTAATTTGCATATTAGCTTAATTGATAAGACCAAATTGAGACCTTTTAAATTATTTCAATAAAATTGTTAGAGTTACTGAAGGGTTTTCGGTGCGAGGAATCTGAATCGATTGTTTACAAACCTCTAAAACCGATAATTGAGTAGTTAGCTAATAGAAATAGATACTTTGCATATAAGCATAATTATTGATAAGCCTAACTTAGGCGTTTTACAATGTTTCATTAAATATTACGGTTACAAGCAATCTAATTTCAACAATAATGGGTTTTTTGGTGCGAGGAATCTGAACAAATTGTCTGCAAACCCTCAAAATCCATAACCGAATAGTTAGCTAATAGCTATGTAATTTGCATATGTGCTTAACTGACAAGACAAATAAGGATTTTTTAAAATTATTTCAATAATTATTAGGGTGATTACCTTAATTGCTGACGTGTAAGCGTTCGCCCTAACTTACAATTTCAACATACCTTATAAAAGTAACAGTTACCTTTGCTTTTTTCATACCCGCCAACTCTTGCTGCAATCCACATAATTTCGACTGTTGTTGTTCATTTTGTTTGCTTAATCGCGCGTGTTCACGTTGAGCAGATTGTAGTTTGTTCATTTCAGATCGCATTAAAGCCAATTTGCGCTCGTACTCTTGTCTGACCTTGATAACCTTGTCATCAGACGGCGAGTTTTTAGATTCTGAAAATGACCTGTATTCAGTAATTGTTATGATAAGGTATACTCAACATAAAAACTGGTCTGACGATACGATTCCAATGTACCAAAACCATTAGCTACTTGCCATTAAATTAGCGTCTGCGATTTCAAATCAAATAATTTCTAACTTCTATGTATTTAAAATTTTGTCACAATAACAATTTATTGTAGTTACCCACCAGCTCATTTCAGTTTACTCCCCGTGTTTACTCAAAACTAAAGTTCGAGATCACCTAACACTTTTTTCTATAAAACTTATGAATACGAAGTTATTCAGCTGAAAAATGATAAAACACTAACTAAAATAATAAACAGTAAAAACTCACTTAAGCTCTGCAGCACTTTTTCGCGCTCGGCTTCTGTTTCTGTGATTCGTACTTGCAACTGTGCTAGTTTTTCTTCATATTGCGCTCGCAAAAATTGCATCCGACGCGAACTTTGCTCCAATTCGTCAATTAGGCGTTCTTTGATCGAAATATCATTCTGTAAATCCCCAAGTTCTTCATTTAGTCGTAATGTTTCTAAAATTACAGCATAATGAAAATGAACTTTAAAACATTATTATATCTAGTAAAATTAAACGGTATTCAACACAGAAACATATTACACTTTTGCGTTGGGCTAACGTTAAAACTTCTACCACGTTAGAGACTGCACAAAACCACATTTTTACGAATTACCACATTAAGAAATAATTCATATAAAAACAATAAGTAAGAGGTGAAACAGCCTAATACTTCACTGATAATGAAAAATAACCACAATAGAGTAGTCTACGTTCACCTAAAGAAATGTTCGAAAGTCAAGTGATAAAATTTCAACTTAAATTCACAAGACATCGGGCAATTCTCGCAAAATACATAAGGCTCCGATAGATTTCTTTTCAAAATGTACATCTGAACCTATTTCAAACGCAGATATCGCTCAGGGGTCAACCGAATACCAAAAGTAGCAGAGGCGAAATAGTTACTTGAATATGTAAGCAGAAAGTTAACAATCATTCCAATTTACCAGTACTTGCTATAATTATAATTGCGTTACCACAATAACCTTAGTATTCACTGTGCATTTTAACATACCTGCTTTTGCGTTTCGAACAAAATTCAGACCGAAATATTGTGATTTTGGTAATGAAAAATAGTAAAATGAATTAAGTATGTTATAGCTTGAAGCAATAAATACACATACGACAATGTACAATACCGGAGCACATGACAATTTTTGCCGGCACCGGATATCCGATTCTATACTGAATTCAACACCATTCTAATTGCTAACCGGCATCATCATTGTCATCATCATCATCGTCGTCGTCATCGGTTTCGTCCGTTTCAGCAGATAAATCTTCATTATTATCATCTTCGTTCTCGTCTTTCTCTCCATTCTCTATTATAATGTCGTTGACTGACTGATGATCTTCGGGTGCATTTGTTGCGTGCGAGATCGAATCTTGCAGTCTGGCAGTAACCCTAAACATAAATACCGCGTGAAGATTTAGTATAGAACTACAAATTTCGCAATGTAAAAATTATAAGCACTATAATCATCTTAAAACCGTTCTACTAATTTGTAATCCAAGATCACTATCATGTTCTTAAAATGTGACATACGTTTTTGGATACCATTCTCAAATCAGTGTGTTGTCAATAGTATGATACATGGGCAAATATTAAAGGTTTCCGAAAAACAGCGCGTATTACATACAATTCTGCAAAACTTCAAGTTTGAAGGTGCTGTAGGAAACAATTTTTAGTTCACATACATACATGGCTTAGTCAAAAAGTGTGGCGAGCGCAAATCTTGCTCAAATTTGTTTTTCTACTTTTGAGATACCCAACTCCATTACACGTTGACTTTGCATTAAGCATCATTACTTCCCTGAATATTTTGCAATTAAAAGAATGAGATGTGAAATGCAAACATAAACCCAAAGTACCTTCCCTCGCACCACTAGCAGCCCCAGCATTTTTCGGAGAAGGTTGACATTAAATATGCATTTCCAAGCGGTATCACTATATTTTCTCCAGCCAAACATATAGCTTTCTACTAGGCATCGCATTTCAAAGATGGCTCCCGCACCCTGCGCGGGTGCCTGAGTTGCATGTTATCACCAAAAAAATGGTCAGTACATACAACTAACCTCAAACTTTCACTACGCTCCCGCAATTTGGCAACATCGTTTCGAGCTTCATCAATCAAAGCATCGGTAGTTGCCGTTGGAATAGCACTGCTAATACCAATGCCTCCATGCAGCGATTCATTGAATGATGTTGTTAATCCCGTTTGAATAGCACCAGTTGGTCGGTGTGGGGTACTGCTATTATACAGAACTGATGAAACCAACATCCCTGTGGTCCCTTGAATTAATGGTGTCATTGGAGCGTTCTGTTTTTGATTTCGAGTCATTTGTCGCCGCAACACATCGCAAGTAGCTTCAGACTCACAAAGTTTTAATCTAAAAACAATTTTCTCTGCTCTACAACATCACATCTTCCTTAACAATAAGACACCGGAAACTTTCATTGCTAACGGAACGTAGTTTCTGTCAGAAATCGCTACAAAAGCTGGTCTCACCTCCCTTTAAATAATTCCGTGATAAAATATTCCCAGAATTTTGAATAAAATATTATTAGCGCAAGCAATTATTTCATTCTATTTAATTTTTAAGTTATTTTTTGAAAAAATGTACCATAGCACATACCTTAATTCTTCAATTTCCTCCATATATTTTCTTATCATACCGCCAACCACATCGGTAGTTCCATCTAAAACAAGCTATGCCATATTGCAGCGCTTCCGACTATTAAACATTTTTATACAAATTCAAATATTCACAAATGATTACTTCTGCTGATAATTAAAACGACTGGATAGGGGGTGTCCACTTGAAAACTATAATAAAGCAGCACCATATTTTCTTTAAACTTGAATACTGGCCCATATGCACAGAAGTGATGAAAACCAGAATATTCTGTAAGATTTCGACGCCTTAGAGAAAGCAGACAAACAGAAACAAGTTCATTTGTGCAGACACAAAAATTTGGCAACGAACCTTTCAAATAATAAAACATAGTCTGACTTACCTTCAGCCTCATTTTCTACTGTCAACTTGTCCATTTCTTGTGCTGCCATGAACGCTGCATTGCGTGCTTTAACCGCATCCACTGTTTCTTGCAAAGCTTTAATCCGCGTGCGAAGTTGTTGATTTTCTGCTTGAAGCAAAACATTTTCATGATATTGATCGTTTATCATCGAAGCTCCGTTTTCCGCAGCGTCGTCTGACATAACCCGTTTGCCCTACAATAAAATTTAGACACATGTTTAGTCTTAAAGCTAATTCTAATATAATACCGAAATTCCAAGTTGCCCAGCTTACACAAGTACAAATGCCCATAACAAAACTAACTGGTGTATTTGAACAAACTTTTGTTTTAAAAACAACAAAAAGAATCTTAAAGCAACTTCACGAACCTTGCAGAAATAACTTTCAAAATAATAGGTTTACTATGGCTGCTTCACACAAACCTGTTTAAATTCAAGTAGTTCCATTTCGAGTGCTTGAACTTGTGCGCGAAGCATTGTAATAAGGCGCGAAGTTTTATCTTGATTAACGACAACTTTATTTGTAATATTGCGTGCGCGATTTGCATATTTTAATGCGTTGAGCGTTTCGGTAAAATCGCAGTCGGACGGAGAAACACACGCGATCATAAGCGTTTGGCTACAATAACACAATTTTACATTAATTAAAAATAGTCGTCCAGTTGTCCCAGAGTGTTACGTTTATTAAAAAAGAATGTATGATGAGAAATGACTAAAAATTTACTAATCTGACTATAAAAAAGTGGTTAAATCAGACGGCGGTAAATGTATGAAAACTCGGGTATTAAACTTCTCAATCATAAGCAAGCACAATTAGATGCTGAAATAGAATGCCTGGTCACTTGACGACATCTGAGCATTGTGATCATTTGCTCCAAAATATCAAGCACATCTACGATTAGATAGATAGATTTCAATAAGCGAGACTTCAAAGTGTTTAGGTTTAGACACAATATGGTCTGTTACACAGTTTCTTTAAACTATGTATAATTTTACACTACAATTCTTAATGACTCTGTAATGACTCTATTTCGCTTTCTTAGTGTCAGTGTTATTCAGTGTGTACGGTGTATATAACAAACCGATCATCCCATATCGAAGTGTTCTATTTATTCTTCCTTTATTGAACAACAATCATAATCACATACGTTATATGAAAAAAATTTCTACCTATTGCCACCAAGCGAATCCTGTAATAACCGTGTTAGCTTTGAATCTCGATACGGGACATGCGACGCTTTCTTTGTGACATCGCCCAGTGCGGAAATGACATTGCCAAGCGCAAGCTAAATGAAACAAAAACTTTAGCCAGCATCACCTAAACATTATGTTTTAAGCATACATAAGTAATACAAACAGAAGTTCCCATCGCATAATCTCAGTTTTAAACATATAGGTTAAAAGGCACAGTCAATAAACTCTGTCATAACGCAGGTTATCCCACATTACTAATTTGCTGATTGTAAACATTTCTTAACGTTCAGGAGAACAAATATTCAAATTTAACAAAACAACAACAACAACGACGACGACGACCACTACCACCACCACAACAACAACTATAATTTTTATTGTGATTACTAAGCCACTATTGATGCTAATGCCTTCTTTTGCGCGAGCTCCAATGGCTCCAGTTCTTTTCAGACGCTCAGAACCTGCCAAATCGACAAAATTGAACTTTGCCGATAACACTTCCAATTCAGGAGGAACTGGATCATTTCCGGAAGATTCCTGTGAAAATATATAGAACCAGTCGTAGTGGAACTACATGTATTGAGTGGATCTCGGACATACTTATTTTTAATTAGTCTAGTTAAATATCTCAGCCTTATAAAGGACAAACGCATATTTGACCCACTTACTTTCCAGTTATGCTAATACGCAAGTTAGTTATTCGCTAACTATTCAGTAAACGATTTTGGAGGTTTTTCAGATTTCTTGCACTCAAAAGCCCTTTAGTACTAAAATTAGATTATTTATAACCCTAATAATTAGTGAAATAATATAAAAAGTCGTAATTTAGGCTTAACCAATTATGCAAGTTAGCCTATAACTAACAAACGGCTTAAAATGTTAAAAATCCAATGCGAGGTTAACACCCCAAGGTAATAAGGGTAATAAGTTTTAAAACAAAAAGTTTATCAAACACCAAGAATAAAACATAAAACGCTTCGTGAAACTCCGAGTTTCCCTTGTAGTTTCGCTTCGCCTAATCATACAGAATAACACTAAAAATCTAATCTTCCTGGTAAACTTTTCCTTGGAAACTTTAAAAAGTCTAAAGTTTAAAAACGCCTACCAGTTACTCTAATCTTAAACTGCGTCCCAATCGTCAGTGTTAGTCTACGAAAAATTAAAGTCGATAAGATTCAAATAAGTATGACAAAATTAAACAATACTAAAACAAAGAAAATCACAGTATTACCGCTGCTACAGCTCGTTGTTGCTGAATCATAATCGAAAATATCGCGTGCGACCTGCTGGATTCTGCGTTCATATTTGTGCTTCCAGTTGTTCGCGATAAAGCACCATTTTTGAGGCATTCCAGAGTCTAAAACATAGATAGGCGAACTAAATTCGAAACCGATTGATCTGCGACTACAAATTCTGCGACAATCGAGGTTCAATGAAACACAAACCGCAACGTGTGACGCTCACCCATGCAAAAGTGTTTTGGTGCTGCCACCCAAACAAAATTAAACATGCACTTGCTAATATGACTCTTCACACACATATTATACTGCGTTTCAGTCAATAATTAAGAATTTGACAACGTCTAATTGTATGCTCGTAAATTATTGATTTAGTTAATAAGAAATAGGCTTGAACTTAAGCTATATATAACTTGTGCGAACGAAAACAAAGTAAAAAATATAAACATCATCGCACCAACCTCCTGTGCCGAATGTACTTGCGTTGTAGTCACATTCGACATATAAATATTTCCCTCAGCATCCTCGTGTATTTTGGCATCGGATTTTTTGATCTTAAAACAAAAATGAAATAAACACTACAGCATCCCTAAATAAAACAGAAAACACGCGACAACGAATGCCACGAAATTCATCATGACAGCTGGAACTGGTCTTTGTTGATGCATAACAGACACCAGGTATGACATTTACTTTTGAATTATAGTTTAGAGTTAACAAACTTGCGTAAGAAATTATTCAGGACAAAAATTATTAGATCAAACAGACTTGCAAAAAACAGATATCGTAAAATTAAAACAGTATGCATGGCTAATGGACTAGCAGTTTAATACGATTTGTTTGGACGTGGTAGACTGAAATCCTTGGTGGATATTACCTAAAACTTATTCCATCCCTTTTCCTTCTGAATATCTCCAAACTTATTGCTTATTGCGATTATCATGTGAGTTATTTGGCGTTTATTACCGTTAAACATAACTAAAGCAAACCATTAAAATACAACCTGGATATCACGCATCGGGTCAAGAAGATCTAGCACTTCTTCGTTGTATAGCTCGATAAATTGAACATGTACAGTAAACTGCGGGGCAGGTGCATTTGACGGTGTTTCCAGTTTCCGCTGTTCAATCATTGAAAATAGCCGATCAACAGCTCGTGGAATGATGCCTTGCTCGTCAGGTGAAAACGTTAATTCAAAACCAGTGCCCATAGTATACGTTTTGCCAGATCCAGTCTGTAATTTTTAACAAAGCCGATACAAAACTCTAATCATAACATGTCAAAACCCGCAAAAAATTATAGTAACAGAAATGACAAAATTTTGGCTATAAGACATATCACTGAAATACGTAAGTAGAAATTGCTATTTTACGCAAAGCATTATACTGTCGAACATGCACTATTATGTAATGACTTATAAAGTTATTAAAATGTTACCTGCCCATACGCTAGCACCGTTGCATTGTACCCATCGAAGCATCTAAAACATAACGCAACTTATATACTAAATAAAGTGCTACACAAAAATTCTCAAAAAATTATCATAACATATAGGAACTACCAATTTGAGTTTTAAGTTTACTAATAGTAAGATTAGCTGTTCGCCACAAAAGCTTTAAAAACGTCTAGCAAACAGAAGCAGCAGCCTTATATTATAATAATGCTTCAACAGTTTTGTGAAATACGAGCAGTGCAAAACATTAAGCAGCCCTGGGATAAATAAAATAAAACAGGAAAAAAGTCTTAGGTAGACAATTGCCACGTAAAAACTCAAAGAATTATACATTGATGCAACTCAGGTACAAATTTACTTTAGCTTTGCCTTACCCATCGACCAATTGTCGAACACAAGTTTCGAATACTGAGAGCTGAACAGTTTCCATTCCAAAGACATAGTCATAGGTGAATGCACGATCGTTGCCAAGAACCACCTTAAATATAACACAATAGTTTTATTCCTATGAACCTATGAAGGCTTTTTCCAGCGTCAATTTGCGTATTCGTGATCGGATTCGGCAAAATCGCAATGGGTTCAGATTCGGAATAAAACATTCAGTCGCAACGAACTAATTTATTCTCACGAAGCAAAATCAAGGCATATTTCATAGCGACAGTGCGGACCAATAGTACCACAATGGAAGCCGGTATCAAGAAAAAATTTATTCCCCACGAAAATATGCCCCCAGGCAAATTTTCATATAAAAATGTGCCCCCCCCCCTCGGCAAATTTTAATATGGAAATGTGCCCCCGGGGCAAATTTTTATAGGGAACCTTAATGAAAAGTGCTTCCTTTTATAATTCCCCCCCAAGTAATTTAAACTTTTCCTGACATAAAGCTACACTACTACCAGACCAGTAGCGGTTTAGAGTGATGTATTTTCATCTCAGACTCGTCGAAAATTGTGTTTCAAATGTGCCTCTTGGAAACTGTAGTCAGGCTTAATTTAAAAACACACCGACAACTTATGAGTTATGATTTAAATGCCCCTAAAATTAGGTATATACGCCAAAATTTAACACCAAACTCACCGAACGATTCCTTTTTGTAAAAGAGAAAAAATTTCGCTACGGAAATTGAGCGTCCGGGCAATATATAAATTTTAAAAATTATCTAGCATTCGTTTCTTATTTCTTATTCGCTATTTCGTTCGGATTTTATAATTTGCACTGGGATGTGGGACGAGCAAAATTTTGATAACATATGAAAAATAATAATTTCGGTGCTAAAAGTTGCAACGGGGAGCAAAAATATTCATGTGCGAAGGAGTTAATAACATTAAACACTGTAATAATAATAATAATAATAACAACGGCTCATTTGAAAAAATTATTCCATGAGTCTGTTATTGAAATACGCCAGTCTGAAAACGCCACTGGTCGTCGTAGTACAGCTTTATGTCAGGAAAAGTTTTAATTACTTTTGGACAGGGTAAATGTTTATAAAAGGGGCACTTTTCCATTAAGTATCTCCATAAAAATTTGCCCGGGTGGGCATAATTTTATATTAAAATTTGCCCGGGGGGGGCGCATATTTTCATGGGCGGGGCAAAATTGTTCGTGACACGCGGAAATCATTAAAAAATTAGTAGTATCACCAAAAGTGGATAATGTCGACCTTGAACCAGGGATATGCGGTCTCGGTCAAATCCAGTTGCACTCTCTTGTTAAAGAGTGTTATCAGCTTTTGGTTTCACGTATTTGTACGTATATATCAGAATAAAGGGCGCCGTAACTCTTGTTAAAATATAGTGCCAATTTTTACCGGAAACGGAATTAGAAACTTACAGATCTCATGCTATTTAGTAATCTGGCGTTAATATAAACAGTTGGAGTTCGGGTGTTATGTACAAATTATTGTCGGAATCACCAATTAAACAGCCTAACCAGCAACAAATCACCAAGCGAAACGGAATATCCTGTTCCGCATCCTATTACCACCGCAATAAATCCCGGAACTGGTGTTCAATCAAAATTCTAACCGGACTCGAAATTTCGAAGCCGCCTTCCATTCAGGTTTACCTGTGGCTCATTTGCATCAACTTGTATACAAATCCCATACATCTGTACTTTTTCTCTCGCAATCTGTGGCCGTACACTGAAACAACAAAAATTTATCGCATATATTTACACACTACAGCGTACTACTCTGTAATTTCATACATATTTGTGTGCAACCGGAATTACATTTTACCGGAACCGGATCTCCAAAAATTACCGAAAACGGAACCGGGACCCGACAGTTAAATATACATGCCATCGAAAAATTTATTTTAATTGCTTTTACTATATCACATTGAGCAACGACCTTGTCTCCGATGTTTATTGAGCGAAGCTCGGAGTTTCGCGAAGCGTTTAATATTTTGTACTCAGGGGTCGAAAGGTGGATGTCCGTCCGTCCGTCTGTCCGTCCGAAAAGTATCTCAGGAATGGCTGAACCGATTTTGATAAACTTTTTTGTTTGAAAGCCAATTATCCTGGGGTGTTAACCTCGCATTGGGGTTTTAAAATTTCAAGCCGTTCATTAGCTACGGGCTAATTGGCCTAATTAATTAAGCCTAAATTAGGACTTTCCACAATATTTCACTAATTATTACAGTTAGAAGCAATCTAATTTTAGCATCAATGGGTTTTTGGGTGCGAGGAATCTGCGTAGCCTGTTTACAAACCTCCAAAACCGAAAAATGAGCAGTTGGCTAATAGATAATTTGCATATTAGCATAGTTTATAAGCCTAAATTAGGACTTTTTACAATATTTCACTAATTATTAAGGTTAAAAGCAATATAATTTCAATACTTAAGGGTTTTTAGGTGCGAGGAATTTTAATAAATTGTTCACAAACCTCCAAAACCAATAACTGAATAGTTAGATAATAGCTAATTGCATATTTGCTTAATTAACAAGACAAAATTAGGACTTTTTAAATTATTCCAATAATTATTAGGGTGGCTGAAGGGTTTTTGGGTGCGAGGAATCTGAGGAAAATGCTTACAAACCTCCAAAACCGATATATGAATAGTTAGCTAATAACTAATTTGCATATTATCTAAATTGCTTACGTGTGTTCGAGCTTCGCTCAATAAATGTAGTCCCACTACGACTGGTTATATATCAGGGTGCGACCGGATTCCCAAAAATGCCGCAGCCGGATAATGTATTAGGTGCGTATCCACAGTGTTTACGTGACAAAGATTAACATTTCACATCGATGCATTTTTAACACTCCAAGAACGACCGTATTGCACTATTCTGCGTTTTTGTACAGCTGCATTCGGTTGCAATATTTGTTTAGCCCATGTTGCTTTTAAGGGTATCCAGTTTTGACTGGGTACTATAAAATAGAGGTGGCTAGGATTAAGATAAGACTGTCCTTTTTGCTTAGGCTTAGGCTTACTTATAGACATACTTTACGTTGAAGTTCCGACTTAGGGTTAGGTAGATCATCTTTATGAGGTTTTCCAGCGTTCTGTAAACCAATTTCCCAATAGACAGTGAACGCACTCCGTGGCGGATCCAGGAAACTTTAAAATGGGAGGGCGCACGAGATAGATAGTGTGGAAGCACTCGCGGCGAAGCAAGTCAGAAGCCATACGCCATTTTAGTGCTAAACCATTAAATACAAACTCTTCTTCTAACATTTTGGAAAGATCAGGAAAACACATGTTTACAGGTTATAAATTCAACACTTTACTAAATTGACGGTGGCTCTTCAGAGCTGGAGGCAGTGTGAGTAAAATTGTGTCTCCTCTCGCACCAGCAGCTCTACGGTGTTAAAAAGTATGCTATACAAATGGTTTCCCAAAATAAACCGGAATTTCATTGCATCCCTACCACACCTACAATATACTGCTTTAATCTTAAAGTGACTGCTACGAATGTTTACAAGATTTTTCTGTTTCTCTGTGATGCAACATTTATTACAGATATATTCAGCGCTTAGTTCTGAACCTAAGTTCTCATTTAGATAAATATATCAATAAAACTACAAATCCTGTTTGCAGATTTTTTGCCGAACTCAACCTCGCAAGTTTGTGGCCACGCTGGCATATGCACCTTTAGGGTATATGACAGCTCTGCAGCAGGGTGGCACCGAATCCACGATTTGACCGAATCCGAATCCAGTGTTAATTTGCCGAATCCGAACCCGAATCCAAATCCTGCATGTTGTAAATTTCAGATATATCTTTAATTTGTTTCAGAATATCAACGCAATGCCAGCCGTATAACTTTTAATACGCTAATATATTTCGTCCCGACGTCAGTTCTGAGATTTCTCACCTGAAATAAAAAATATTGATTTTTAATACTGTGGATTGTATACCTTGTATACGATACAGCGACAAGCATATCTCACAAGTTTTACATGGAGCTGCAATATTTTTGACTTAAAAATTTTATTGCTTAAAAATGAAAAAACATATTGCCGAACTTTGTTGGATACGGCTTTTGGATTCGGCTTTTCCACAACCAAATCCGAAGCTCAAATTTTTGCCGAATCCGAATCCGAATTTTTGTTGCCACCCTGCTCTGCAGTATGTGCAGCATGCTTATTATCTTGCGTTATCAAATGATGATACTTAATCAAATAGTAACTTAGTTCTCCTAATGTCACTTTTTCAATAGACAAATGATTCATCACCATCAAGGTTTTTGCGCTTGCGGAAGCATTAGGACACGATATTCACTTTTTCCGTTTTTTCCGGTCGGTTCAATTTCCGGAAAAAACCAACCCTGCATATATGACAGAAAAAATTGTGAAAATAAGACAATCAGTTGCATGGTGTTTAATATGAATACACATAATGATTTCAATTTTTTGAAGTTTTTAAAAAACGTCCGGCAAATTAAAATACCAGAGCCGAATGTCGATTTTTGCCGGAGCCGGATATCCGGTCGAACGCTGATATATATACATAATTAATACCTTCCGTTCAGCGGTGACTGCAGCTGCTTTTGTAGCTACAATTAACATTCTGCAAACAAGCATAAATAACAGTGTGTCTCGATTCAAGAGTGACGATCATGAAAAAATACTTGAGACACTGCTTCGCACAGGTCATCACTGTATGTGTTTGCGAGACATATTAAGGTTATCTGGAACGAAGGATTAATAGAATTTACATCTACTTCAAAACATTTTAGAGATCCAGATGCATTTTTTCACCCATCGGTTCTGGTTCCGGTAAATTTGTATCGGAAACAAAAATTCCGGTATTAAATTATGGTCGGTGGAAATTAAGCATTTTACTAAAAAATGACGAAAAAAATAAAATAGATTTTTTAGTATGTACGTATATATATAAACATTGAACCATCAAAGGTAGATATCGCTTCCGACGACAACGAAAATCTAAAATGCAGCAGATTACGTAAATACCTATTAGAGATGTCCCAGGGCCGGAGCCATACGGTACAATGGACGTTGCCAAAAAAATGATGTCCGTTAAGTTTAGTGTATGTTGCTGGCCCCGACCCCGGGTAAAATCTTGGTCCAAGGGGCATCTCTAATACGTTTTAAAATGAATTTTTCGGCGTCATGTATTTTCAACTTTCCGGTTCCGTTTCCGGTAATTTTTTTAAATTGCAGTACCGTAAAATGTATACGTATGTAAATTACACCCTGGTTTGTTGGAACATATTAGTGCGTACGATCAGGAAAGCTGTTATACCTCTTGCGTTTGTGTTTAAAAAATTACTTGAAATGTACCCAACTCTGATAAAATTATAATCTTTTATGGCTGATGGGGTTTGTTTTCGCATTTATAATGAAGTAATGTAGTATCCTATCAGTTTTAAACAGCGTGTATTAGAATTGGAATCGGCGTTGGTAAAGCATAGCCAAAATTTCAAAATAATAATAGGCATCGGCAAAAATTTTGGTATAGGCACATCACATCTCTCAGTATAATTCCTAAGATACGAGTGCGCAATATAGTGGGACGTGAACGATATGTCCTTGAAGGTCAAGAATACAAAGTTACAGTAGTAGACTGAATGTTGGAACACATCCGCTTATGTTATTCACTCCAAGGAAGCTTAGATTGCACACCACGAGAGCGCATTAGTCACGGGTAATCTTCATTTCGAATTTTCAAGTTCAGCAGTATGGTGTGTACAACACAAGTACGTATATATTTATTTATAGTATGCATCGATATTTTAGAGAATCAATTCAATATATACGTAAGCTTGCGCGTGGCGCCTATGCAGTTAGAAAATAGAAAGTTGTCGGGACGACCGGCCCTCAATTGTAACTTTAAATTATTAGCCTAGCCTACTAATACGTATATATATGAGCTGTAATAATATGTAGCGTCATCATATGTTTATACACGTCCAATATGCAATATGTTCAATCCTCAAGTAAAGTTATATATGTAAAATTTTAAATGTTCTTAAATTCTCTGAACCGACTCAAGTGCAGACAAAGAATGGTCAGCATCGGAAAACTGTATATGTATACGTAGATATCTTATTTATAAACTATGGCTTTAATGTATATACGTTCATTCTTTATTATAACTGAAGTACAACAAAGATAAGTTTAAGGTTGCACAATGCAGAGGAGACCTTAGCGTTGTTCGTGGCCAAACATCATCCTTAAAACGTTATTTATTATAGCTAAACTACGCAATGTATAGTTGAAAACAAAAGATTTCCAACTGTTTCGGCGGTCAGACTGGTGCTTTAAAATATACACGCTATTCATTAATTACGTAACATTCAATGTTTAGTTTTTGAAACAGTCTTAGATATTGCAGTTCAGTCAGAAATATAACGCCAGAATATGCGTTCGCGTAGACAAATCAGAGATTGTCCATTTCGACATTATACAATGTTCTTACTGCATACATACTCATATAACAGAGTTACCTAAGAAGACTGATATAAAGCTTACACATACGAACACCTCTTAATCGAAAACTTGATGTGTTGATTAGAGTTGCATCCGGGTCCGGGTATTTATTTTTAAATGTTGCAACTCTAGTGTTTATATACATTCAATTATATCCGTCCTGTGTCAACGATAAACTTATAAATTTGCTTTATATGTCGAAGTGAACTACAAGCAAACTAATGTTTCTCTGACTCTGATAGCTAAAATTTTTCTACCAAGCAATTGTTTACGTTCGTCTTCCCCTTATTCACAAAAGGGGCGTATATGTACAAAAGGATAAATAACGGGACATATCCCTCCCCGGTTCATCTGCACTCGAGAAAAAAAATATCATTTTTGCAGGTTTTAAAATATCGAATAGAATTGTAGAATTCAAAATACATTATTCTTCGCTCGCAAACACTTTTTTTGAAGTCGTACATTTTACTTATTAAACGTATACGTATACCGGAAAATGTACCTGACCTCCACCTGACCTGGCACAATCATTGAGTGATTGTAAATATAAGTTGATTTAAGAAAAAACCTATTTTCTTAACAATGGGCAAAATGTCTAATATCACCTTAACAGGTAAGGCTAACAACAATGATTTGGCAAGCAAGTTACCTGTGGAAAAGTTTATACATATATATGTCGTAGGCCAAATCTGCTGTTCATGCCAATAGCGATTATAAGATGTAACAAAACAACAGTAACGTAAAACTAATGCTGATTGGTTGACGGTGCTGTGCTTGTCCAAATAATCAAATCTTATTGGTCTATAAGTTTAATAGCAGTTTAGAATAGGCTACTTGTCCAAATAATCAAATCTTATTGGTCTATAAGTTTAATAGCAATTTAGAATAGGCTACGTGTCCAAATAATTAAATCTTAATGAATGGTCTATAAGTTTAATAGCAGTTTAGTCTAGGCGAAAACTGCTATTACACAAAATAGCAGATTACCCTAGGACAACAGGTAATTGTGGCCTGAACAGCAGATTGGCCTACGACACATATCCTATACGTATATGTGCGTATTAGTATATAAAAATAAACTTAATATATAAGTATATAATGCACGAGCCACAAGCAACAAACTGTGCAAAACAGACTATATATTTAAATGTGCACGCGTATATACATAAATATCATTAAAAGTGGACACCGTCCAGTTGAAGAATCACTCTAAACTTTATACATTATATATTAAAATCAAAGCTTAATCGTCAAGATATTCCACAAACAACCGCATATACGAGTGTCTATTTCTAGCTTGTATCTAAAGAAAGTCGTACATGCCTATAAATACCTTTATTTATAGTTAAAATATTTATATTATACCGCAAAACAGCATCTCTCTAGTTAACTCAAACAACATTTACAATACAATTGCAGATTTCGTCATTACAGGTCTACAAATCTGTATATATACTTATGAATACTTATGTTGTAGGAACGTTTAAGCAACAAAATGACCTCTTATTAGGGATGTGCCGATTAATCGGCATCAGCATCAGCATCGGCAATAATCGGCACTTTTTGTGAGTATCGGCATCGACATCGGCACTGCAAAAAACTGCCGATACTTTGTCGATACATTTTGCCCATAACAGTCAGTTAGCCTACTACGTATCAATTTCATTTCTGGGCGCATATCAGTGTATCGGGTCAGAAAAACTGTTATTTTTTTGCGTTTGTGTTTGAAAAAAATTAACTGAAACGAACCGTTCTTATAAAATTGTAATCGTTTGTGATGGTTAGGGTTTAAATCTTAATATAATGATACAATGTGGTATCCTATCTGCTAATTAAGCAAGCATGGTGTACTAAAGTTGGAATCGGCACCTTCATCGGCATCGGTTCGGCATCGGCAAAATTTCAAAATAACAATCGGCATCGGCAAAAATTTTGGTATCGGCACATCCTACCTCTTATATTCGTATTTACATACGTACGTATACAACACATAATTCACAACTTTATATCCGGTTTCCGGTTAACATATATACAGCAACAAAATACACTAACCAAATAACACTTCCAACGTAGGCCGTACCGCTAAGTTTTCATGTCAGGAAATCTTTACTGTATTATATATACGTATATATCCTGTTACGTTTCCGCTATTTGGTTCTGCGGATTCCTGTTTAGTTTAGATAACATAGGACCAAATTTTGGTATAATATCGCGTGTTTACAGTAGGCTGCAATGCGGCTTCCGCAGAAAATACATCCTTTTACGAAAAATTTGTAGTTTAACATCTGGTTGCTATTGCAATCTTGAGTTTAAGCATAAATAGTGACAATTTCAGTGAACACACAAATTTGTTTTTAACCACTGGAAATGAAAACAAAGCCCGCTACGAAGTATATATTTAACTTTCACAAAAACAAATCTTAAACGTCTCTGAATTTACAAGTAGATGTATGAATGTATATACCAGGATGCAACCGAATTATAACTAACAACCGGAACTGGAACCGGAAGTTGAAATCATTCCCGGAAACGAAACTGGAAAATTAAAAATACATGCCACAAAAAATTCATTTTAATTTCCTTTTTGCAATATTCATGTTGAAACAACCCTATTTTCGCTTTATCTCCTGTATTTTAGATTTTCATAATCCACGGAAGCGAAATCTACCTTCGAGAATTGCGCCGATTGTCAACGTTTGCATACTATACTATTGAAATCTATAGTTTTATCGTTAATTCCGGTATAAATTTACCGGAACTGAAACGTGAAAAATGCCGGAACCAGAACCGAAATTCCAGTTACACACTGGCATATACTATACGGGTCTTTTACAAATGTCTAGAAAAACTGCATTATCTTATATGCAAGCATTTATATGCATTTTTTCACTCATGGCTTATTTCTGAACTAACATTTAGAAACATGTCAGTTGCTAAATCTATATATTAGAGATGCCCTTCTTAAATGACAACCATGAAAAACGAACCTACGATGCTCGGTTCTCGTTTCAAAAATATGAAAAACACAAGAAATCATTTTACACGGTATTTTTAATTTTCCTACGGCTTGTTATACACACTACTCAATATACAAATGGTCGTATTTTTCCACTCTTAGCCACCATAGTTGTATTACGTATATATAGTGCTTATGTTGACAGTTATTTTTACTGTTCTAATTTGGCCCCGATTGGTACCAGCTCTGGCCCCGGAAAAATCATGGATGCTGGGCAACTCTAAATAATATACTGATAAATTCTATAAAATAGCAGTCTAGCCCACCATTTAAGCATTTAACTGTAGCATTCCAGCATCTTAACATTTGTTGGCAAATCCAGGAAAACCCGTATGACATTGACATTTGAAGTCGCAGTATGCTAAAACAGTTTTTTCATTCACAAATATTTTCATACACTTGAATTACGTATGGAGATAGCCTTGCAGGCTGTATAATTCGTAAGGAAATCAATTTATATCATACACGTTCATGGTATACAGGATTAGGACACATGCATAGTTCAGAACAAGCACGTCAAAACTAACCGAAGCGCCACTCGAACATTGGAATCGGCCATGTGGAATAAACAAAAATCTGATATGACAAATCACAGTAGAATAAGCGAAAGCATCAGCCAAACCGGAATGGAAGAAAGCAGGAGAATCAGGTCATTATATTTAAAATTGTGTTACAATGACTAAATCAATCGAAAACATTACAACGGTGTTATGCGGTAGGGAATACAAAATACGTATGCCGCCAAATATCTCCTTGGGGTAAAAAATTAACATCCGACGTTATATTCCCATTGCCGGCTATTTATCGTCGAAAAGTATAACGTAACTCTTAAAACTCTAGATGCCGGTATTTTAAGTGCCCATTGCCTCGCGTAGTTATATAAACTTTTCATGTCCTATTGCCCATTGTAACTATGTGAAACATGCTTGTCAGTATTGTGCACATGCGATAAAATGCAGCGCACTGTATATATTCTAGCCGGCAGCAGACGGTAGACAGAACGTTCGCTAAAGAATCCGCAGGCTTGAAATTTGATCTCGGCTCCTCTGTAGGTCCGCTTTTCCAGCTATTCAGTTAAAAGGTCTGAAGTGTTACAGTAGACCATATTTGTCCACAAGTATGCTGCCGGCTAGCATACAACAGAATGTGTATTGCATAAATTGTATACGTATGCACAATGACATTAATGTTTCATTGTTTCTAACATATCACCGGAACCAATGAACTATGATAGATAAACAAATATACGTGAGGTATCTTGCAACCTTTTTGCTTACAATAGTTTATTATGTGACATGCGGATGTATGGAGGCAAATAATAACCTATTGCTGATGCTGTACATCGGTAAAAACACTGCTGCATATGTAGTGCCTTCATATGCAGCAGCAGTAAAACATGGAAGAACCAAGATACATGTGTATATAAAGTTGAAGGCATGAAAACAGAAAAACTCAGCAGTTGATTGTGAGGCGGCGTGGCTCAGTGGATAGCGCGCTGGACTGAAAATTTGTCGACCGAGTTCGAAACATCCTGGGAGCATCCCTCATTTTCAGCTGCTGAGAACTCAGAACTAAAAACCGTCGTACCCTAGCGTACGCAACTTATCACATGGTGACCACGATGGGACCGCAATGGCAAACTGCCGCGGTAGAACCAAAAATACATAAGTTGGCGGTCAAGGCATGACCTGGTAGAAAAACCGGGGGATGTGACACGCGGATGTATGGAGGCAAATAATAGCCTCATGTTGATGACGTACATCGGTAAAAACACTGTTGCATATGTAGCGCCTTCATATGCAGCAGCAGTAAAACATGGAAAAACAAAGATACATGTGTATATAAATGTTGAGGTTCTTATAAGGCATAAAAACAGAAAAACTCAGCAATTCATTGTGAGGCAGCCTGACTCAGTGGATAGTGCGCTGGGCTGAAAATCTGTCGACCGAGTTCGAAACCTCCTGGGAGCGTCCCTCATTTTCAGCCGCTGAGAACTCAGAACTAAAAACCGTCGTACCCTAGCCTACCAAACTTATCCCATATTATATTACAACGTTCGACGATTTTAAGAAAATTAGCAGAGAGCCTCAATTACCAGTCTTTGAAAAGTGGACTTAAATGCTCCAGAGGCTGCCCTTATACAGCTTTGTGCTTTGAATAGTGACATATGGTGAACGGGAAGGCACAATATGTTTTAACATTAAGACTCACTACATTATTGTAGCCCACCAAATTAAACCTCACAAAGGTTCAAAATGTCTAGAACTGAAAAAGAATGTACAACGCGGTTGTTTTTGTTTAAATTTGGTAAACGCGTGTCACGGTTTTCAACGCCTGACTACCAATTTTAACTTTCTGTACCACTAGCTAAGTAAAACCCAATATTGACAAATCGGAACCTGCAAAACTATAATTCCCGTTTTAGAGCAACAAAACTTTTACGACAATAGCGTAACTTACTTTAACGAGACATAATTTAGATTTGTATAAAAATGTTTTGTTTAGAATGAATACCGAAATCGACTTCAAATATAGTCGAACACAAAATTTGTTTTTGCAATCATTTTAGATGATATTGCAGCCATTCCGTTATTAGAATCTTGTTGTTGTTTTTATTATTTGTGGTTCGGCTAGCGGCAGTATTTACCCTTTTACTTATAGAGTATACTATGGGCAACTCAATAGAAATAACATACGAACTATACAGACACTGTAGAGCAGTGTTTAACAAATCTAACATACATGAATATTGCAAAATTGAGACCCGCCAAGGGCTCGAGCGGCAAACTGTTACAGCTCAGTCAATGGAATAGGTTCGTAGCATGTATTTAGTATATTTTTGATGGGACTGCCGGGACAGCTCTGTTTCAGGAAACATATATGCTTTTCGACGCTGAGCAAGCAAAAATATAGGCTTGAAGTTGTTGCGACCAACTCAGCGAAAACATCGGCTTGTATCTGTCCCAGCTGTTTCGACTCATCTAGCAAAAACTTAGGTTCGAAGATGTCCCAACCGACCCGGCAAAAACATAGCTCGAAAACTGTCCCGGCTCTCCCGACTGACCCTGCAAAAGTATAGGGTCCGAGGCCAACGTACCGAAGAGGACCTTCTGAAAATCCGCGGATATCATCCGGGAAACTGGAATTTTTGAAAATTGGAATATTGCACTAAAAATTGAGATTTTGGAAAATTGGAATTTTGGGAAATTCGAATATTGCCCGGGAAATTGGGGTTTTTGGGCGCAGCCTTTTTCGCTCGGGATTTTGGGAAATTAAGATTTTGCAAAATGGGATACTACCCGGGAAATTGGGATTTTGGGCGCAGCCTTTTTCGCTCAAGATATTGAGAAATTTGACATTTTAGGAAATTGGGATAATGCCCGCGAAATCGGGATTTTGGGAAATTCAGATATTACTCGGGAAATTGACGTTTTGGGAAATTGGTACCCGGGAAATTGAGATTTTGGGAAATTGGGATATTACCCGGGAAATTGGGATTTTAGTAAATGCGGGCATTACCTTGGAAATTGGGATATTTACCCGGGAAATTGGTATTTTGGGAAATTCCGATACCCGAGAAATTGCAATTTTGGGCGCAGCGTTTTTCGCTCGGGATTTTGGGAAATTGGGATTTTGGGAAATAGGGTGTTATAAAGGAAATTGAGATTTTGGGCGCAACCTTTTTCGCTCAAGATATTGGGAAATTTGGGATTTTGGGAAATTCAGATATACCTGGGAAAATGAGGTTTTGGGAAATTTGGATATTACCTGGGAAATTGGGAATTTCGGCGCAGCCTTTTTCGCTCGGGATATTGGGAAATTTGGGAATTTGGGAAATTGGGATATTGTCCGGGAAATTGAGATTTTAGGAAATTCGGATATTATAGGTACCCGAGAAATTGGGATTTTTGGCGCAGCATATTTCGCTCAAGGCATTGGGAAATTTGGGATGGAAATTCGGATTTTACCCGGGAACTTGGGATTGTGGGCACAGCGTTTCATGCTGGGGATATTGGGAAAGTATTCTATTCCTGGGGCGGGTCCACGCTGTCCCGGATGTCCAAACCGACCCATCAAAAACATAGTTTTGGAGCTGTCCTGGCTGTCCCGAACGACCCAATAAAAACATCGGTTCGAACGGGCTCGAAACTGTCCCGGTTGTCCCGACCGACCCAGTAAAAAAATACGGGCTCGAAACTGTATCGGCTGTCTTGACCGTTCCAAAAATCAGGTTTGAAGCTGTCAAGACCAACCCAGCAAAAACATTTCTTTCTGTGTATATTGCTGTCCCGTCGATAAATGGGACGCCCCTCAGAGTAACATGGGCCAGTTCCATTATGCACCGTCAACAACTTGGTGTTTTCTATAGATAAGCACGGGATATCCTGATATCAGGATGTCTGGATATGTATCCGAAAAGAAACGTTATCCGGATATTCGGATATCCGAAATGAAAGTTGCTACTGTAACTGTTGTCGCGAGCTGTAAGTGTGTATCCTTGAGAGCAGTCTTCTGATCGGTGAAAGTTTCCGCATTGCTTGCTTACGATATTTTTGACGATGCCGTGCTGGTGCTCTACGAGCGAGAAAGAAAACTATTTTACTTTGAAAAGTTATACTGCATTTTGAAGTTTGTTTTTGCCGAGTCATTCTGAAGTTTGGGTTAGTATTTTATAAGCCCTTGCTTGCTTGTTTGATTCGAAATATAGTACAGTATCTGTAATTCAAATAAATTGAACAGCAACATAGCTAGGTGTAATATCTTTTATTTTTGGAACAGTTCCATGTAAAACAATTACTGTTTAAATATCTATTTTCGCGAGTCAGCTTAGCAAGCGAGAAAAATAACTTCTGCAGGTTATTCTACAACTTGTAATGGCGCTTTTTTGTTTTTAAAGAAATATCGTGTGGAATATTCCCTTATTCCCTCGTATACGCTCTTGGCTGCCGATAAATTAAACTTCACTAACAACCTGGCGCAAAGTTTGGTTGTTTCTTAGCGCCAGTTATGGTAAATCAGGGTTCCAATCGAAGTCAATTTTGTCCGAAGCGGAATCTGAATCGGTATCAAATTTTTTTCGGAACCGGAATTGGAATTTAAGTTTTAGTAATTATATCAAAAACTAAAGTGTATGACTTTTGACTTTTTGTTGCAGTATGTTTGTCTGTATTGTTCACAGTATCAGTAAAAATTGCTTGTATAGCTAACTGTATTAGCGATCTACTATCCTGGAAAATTATGATATTAATGAAGGTTTACCAGTTCTCAAAGCACAGGAACAACTTGGCTTTAAGTTTAAAGTAATCCAGCAAAGCATTTTGATTATATCAAAACTTTAAATAAGAAGTCTTATGAAATCATAAACCACTGGAACCCGAATGTAATTTCGCTTGCGTGGATAATGAAAATCTAAAATACAGCAGATTAGTAATAGAATTTTTCAGCTGCATGAATTTCTAACTTTCCGGCTATGGTAGTTTTTTCAAATTCCGGTTCCTTTAAATTGTAATTAGCCGGGACATCAGACCTTTTACTAAGCAGCTGGAAAAGCGGGCTAGAGAGGTGATCGAACTCTCAGCGTACGGATCCTTAAACGAACACTTTACCACTGCGCCACGCAGCCCGCCCCTCCAACTGCATTTCTTGTCGACTATATGTGTCGACTGTACAACACAATGTGCATTGCATTTATTGCATATGCACCAGGATAAGCATGTCTCACATGCTTACATGCCCTTATTTTTCAACAAGGTCGTCCCTTGACCGTCCATCCTATCTTCGACTGGATACCGTGTTCATAGCGCGGCAGTTTACCATTGCGCTCACGGCGTAGCCCCCATGTCAGTCTAGGTAGGAGCCGGGACATCAGACCTTTTACTAAGCAGCTGGAAAAGCGGGCTAGAGAAGGGATCGAACTCTCAGCGTACGTATCCTTAAGCGAACACTACCACTGCGCCACGCAGCCCGCCCCTCCAACTGCATTTCTCGTCGCCTATATGTGTCGACTGTACAACACAATGTGCATTGCATTTATTGCATATGCACCAGGACAAGCATGTCTCACATGCTTACAACCTAAGTTTAATAGGTTAAAGAATTTATCAGATACTTACACAACCAGCGCTAACTGTATGCAGAGACATGACATGTCTCATTTTGAGTTATTAATTCTACGGTAAATAATTGTTTTAACGTCCAAGAACCTGTTAAAAACGTTAGGCTCTTACGTTAGCTTCACGAAACACATAAGTCGGGTTCGGGTTTCCATTCTTAGATTTTCCGGGTCCGGGTATTTTGCTTCCACAAAAATGCGGGTCCGGTTTTTTTGGTGAAAAAAATCCGGTTAAGAAAACTCCGGGTTAGTTACGAACGAACCAGAGTGCGATCGGGTTTCAATTTACCTGAACCGTATATTATCAGGATATACGTAACATCTAACCTTGTGCGCTGTTATTTTTTATTTTTACTTCAGTGTCTTCTTGACATGCACAGAAATGCAATCACAGTAAGATATTCAAGATGCTATGCTCACTTGTTAAAAATGAGTTTTATATGAAGTTCGGGACAACCATTGTGCATAAATACCCCGTGTCGTTTTTGTTTTCATACACTGCATTAAAAGTCAAAAATGCATGCTAATAATTAGGTGCGTACGTAATTCCAATTCAGTAAACATACTGTTGTGCTACTAAAATACCACAACCATTGCACAAGTTTTGATGTTCTGCAGTAAAAATATAAAATTTAATCTAGTTCAAATTCAGTAAACATACTATTGCTCAAATACTACCACCAGTGCACAAAGTTAGTTGTTATATATTTCCGGCTTCGGGAATAAACTCACTATCCTTCAGGGTGCAAAGCGGGACTGGATTATATCGGAATCGGAACTAGAAATTTTATGACAGTACGGAGAATTTGTATTGATGGGTGTCTGTTGGCAGGCAACAATTTTCAAAAATGTTGTTGTTGTAGCATCATTGTTGTGCTTGCACGTCCGTTTCATGACCAAGGAAACTACAGTCAATCATTGATATGTTAACAACTCATCGAAAGCAATTTAATAGATAAATGATATATACAGAATTTTTATGCAACGCGTCACAAAACGAAGCTTGAAATTTCAAAATTCCAATTCCGATTAATTGCGCAATCGGAATCGGGACTCGTTTTGAATCGGAATTCTTACCGGAATCGAAATTCCGGTTTCACCCTAATCCGATATCCGATAAATTAATATCCGGTCGCACCCTGAATCCAGATATCCGGTAGCATCCTTTTACGAAAGTATATAGGTACTTCATGTAATTTTATATACTATACTTACGTATATCGGCTAGATTTTGGATGGCACCAGGTGGAAAACATCGCAAAGATAGTGTTCGCTCTCTTCAAGAAACAAAACGACAGGAATCCCTCGATGGCAGCGGAACAAGCGATAATTCGCCTACGACTGGATCTGAACCAAGTAACACTAACCTGCTAGTGTCCTCTGAAGGTGCAAATGGAGGTGGTTCAAGAAATTGTGCTATTGCCTGCGGCATTAACGGCAATGACTTCGGATGTCCCGCACCTGCAGGATGTGCTGTTAGTAAGGATTATGCGTATATTCATAAGATTTTTGAAGATTGATGTTTAAATTTAAACTTTTAGTCGAACATATAGCAAAACTATAATATGTGTATATATTAGAGTTGACCTGAGTCTGATGAGGAAAGAGGGTGCCGGGGCCATACTGTACCATGGATAGTATGTACCAGAAAAACAATCTCCCGTGGCACAATTTAGCCAGTATCCGAACGAAGCACTGTACGTTTATTACATTACCATACTGACAAATAACAAATGCATTAACACTAACTTCATAACATGGGAGTATCAGTAAAATGTCGCGTGACGCGATATGACAAAAGCAGTACCGTACTCACAGGTACATGCTTACGCAAAAGGTATATACCAAAATTTTAAGTTTATTTTTTGCTGGCCCCCGTCCCTGTACATATATATGTATATATATTAGGGATGTGCCGATTAATCGGCATCGGCATCGGTAATAATCGGCACTTTTCGTGAGTATCGGCATCGGCACCGGCACTGCAAAAAAATTACCGATTCTTTGCCGACACTTTGTGAACATAACAATCAGTTGAAATGCTATCAATTTTCTTTATGGGCGCATACCAGTGTGTCTGCTACGGAAAATTGTTATCTCTCTTGCGTTTTTGTTTGAAAAACGCAAATGTATGTACGTACATATGTATATATATTAGAAATGTGCGGGGCCAGGGCTATACGGTACCATGGACAGTACCGCAAAGGCATTTTGAAGTAATTTTTAGTGTTTACCTAGAAAGCGCATCAAGTGTTCTATGTCAGAGGTGCATTACATAAAACAGATGTGTATGGAACTCTAGCTTAAGTAAAGAGTGCAAAATGGAAAGCAAACGCATTAACTGTAACTTCACAGCGTGCGAGTATCAAAATGTCGCTTGACGTGATATGATAAAAGCGGTTCCGTGCTCCCAGCAGGGATGAGTGGTCTCAGTTAAAAACCGAGATTTTGGCCGAGACCTGACTACCGAGACCGGCCATGAAAAGTCTCGGTCAGTATTTGGTCTTCACCGAAAAAATTAAATTTTTCAAATTAAATTGTTTCTAGCAATTAACTGAGCTAGTTTGAGTTGATGATTGGACACAGCAATGATTTGCTCGTATTTTAGGCTAAATGTACATATGTGAACCACTGAAAATGGGTACTTCTTTACTTCATTCAACACTATGACTGTATTAATAGTCTCATGTTTCCTCTAAGTGATTATCTTACTACATTTGCGACAAGGATGGCTTAGGTTTAGGTTTATGCTTCAGCTTATGTATGGGGTGAGGAAGTAAACAAGTATATAAATAAAATTGCACAACGCTAGCAAACTAAATGAGCTTTTTGCAGAGTTGATCATCAAGTAATGTTTTCATTATTATTGGCTCTGACGGTCGCATATAATCCGTTTGAGTTCATTTTCATATGTGCGCAACGTCTGGTATAATTGGAGTTGGAGATAGTTAAATGATAGTTTTCAATCGTTGAGTTTGTGCCACCATTCCTATGTGGTAAATAAAGTAAAAAAGTAGTTTGGCGGCGATTTATTAGTTTATTTAAATGAAGTAACGGAAATTTTGAGTAGATAAAAATATTCAAAACTTGCTAGAAAAATCTTTTTGTTTACGGTGACAGTTAAAAATTGATCGAGGTCTGGCTCCCATTCCTGCATCCCTGCCCGCCGCGGGTAAAATCCTGGCCCCGGACGTCTCAAATATATACCAGTCGTAGTAGAACCACGTGTATTGCGCGAAGCTCTGACGTACTAACTTTTCAATCAGTTAAATCAAGCATTCTAAATTTATAAAGCACAAACGGATAGTTTGACCAACTTACTTTTTATATCCAATTGATCTAATATGGAACTTAGTTATTAGCAGGTTTATAAATTTTTTTCAGAATTTCTCTCACCCAAAAACCTTTCAGTGCTGAATTTGATTGCTTTTATCCGTAAGAATAAGTGAAATAATTTAAGAATCCTTAATTTAAGCTTAACTAATTAAGCTAATGTGCAAATTACCTATTAGCTAACTATTCAATTATCGGTTTCAGAGGTTTATAAACAATATCGCTCGCACACTGACACCCTTAACCCTAATAATCAGTGAAATGATATAAAAAGTCCTAATTTAGGCTTATCGGTTAAGCTAACATGCAAATTGGCTATTAGCTAACTACGTACGTATTTAATTATCGGTCTCGAAGGTCTATAAACGATTTATTTTCATTTCTTGCGCCCAAAAACTTTTTAGTACTGAATTTGATTTTTAACCTTAATCAGTTAAATAATTTAAAATGCCGTAATTTAGGCTTCACTAATTAAGCTAATAAGCAAATTAGATAGAGGATTATATACAATTTATTCAGATGCTCGCACCCAGAAACTCTTCAGTACTGAAATTATATTGCTTGTAACCCTAATAATTAGTGAAATACAGCAAAAAGCCTTAGGTTAGGCTTAACCAATTATGCAAATGAGCTTAGGAAACCGATTTTTTAAGAACGGAAATGGGGGATGCATATTCGTATGTGCATATATTTACATGTATTGTTTTATTTTGCTTCAGCGGAAGTTGCGCCAGAGGACTGTGACGACTCGGTAGCTGTCGTATGCAACAATTCAGATTGTTCGTATGGCAATTTTATGCATAAAGTACGTTCGTCAGCATACGTTATATACATGTTACGCTCGTGGGAGCTGAGGATTCCCTGAAGGACAGTAATTCAGTGATGGAAATGAATAAAATTCCGGTTCCTGTTCATGTTCCTGCAAAGAAATTCAGTTCTTGTTCCGGTATATATGTATTAACCAATAAACTGTTGAGTTAGGGGGTTATTTTGGCTGGCAACAATTTTCAAAACGCTGTATAAACAAATTGGCGATGATATTTTGGTTGTGTAAACTGAACTGCAATCAATTATACGTATATGTGTTGTTATTTTTAAAATAAAATGGTATATATAGTTTTAATCAATTTAATACATAAATATATTTAGTACATAAATGATACAGATTTTTAATACAGGCCTATTAGGATAACAAGCCAGTATCAAACTAAATTTATCAGTTGGTTTCTTAACAAGTGGGCACCAGCGTGCATTGTTTCCAACAATTCATTCAATTTTTCATTAAATTGTATATTTCGGTTGGCTCGATATGGTATGCATTACGCATTACTACTCGTTCCTGCGATGAGTACATATGTAATTAAACATTGCATGCCAAAGATTCACAGTCCGTGCCATTTGAATTTTGTTAAAAACTTCATAGTAAAGATTTACCATGTCCAGGATTTTACCCGGGGCCGGGGCCAGGAAAATACACTAAGCGTCAAATTTTATGCACCTTTTGCGTAAACATGTATCTGGTAGCACGGTTTCGTTTTACCATATGTCGTCACGCGACATTTTTTTGATACTGCCATGTTGTGAAGTTCCTGTTAATGGGTTTTTTATTTGCCATATCCTGTCACGCGACATTTTGCGTATGGCAACGTAAGAAATATACTGTGCTTCGTTCCGATTCTGGCTAAATTGTGTCACGGGATGTTTTGCCTAGACATGTGTAGAAAGTTATTGCAGAGTTGTTGTAGTGTTTACCAAATAAGTTTACACAGCAGCAATCTTTTGGTATGTGAACGAGTTCATCGGCGGTTCATTCATATTGGTTGGCGGTCGCTTTTTTGATTTTATATGTATTCTGTTGAGCTTAGTCGCGCTCTGCGCGAAACGGAGCTGTTTGCAGTAACTACGGGTGGGGAAGCAGGGTAGATAGAAACAGAGTTGCGATTTCGGTTAAAATTAGATTCACAATTAGTTATGATTCTCATTAGAAATTTAAAATGTTGTTACACGCGAACTTTTTAGTTCCCATTAAAATATGCGTAATCTTGCTGTTCCCCTTCCGCTTTCGATATAATCTGGTTCCGTTTTACACTCTGTTTAAATAAATCTTTGTTAACTTTATTTCATCAAAAAATAAATCTTAGTGGCCTAATTATCTGTTTATTGGCTTACTTTGGTAATATATTGATTCGATTTTTAGAGCTGCTTTGAAGCTTTCGAAGACCAGGTGCTGAGCTATTTACGTAACACTGGACGTGCACGCAGTTGGTCTGAAAAACAGTTACATCAAAATGTATGGACAAGAAAAGGATACGATTTGGCGTTCAAAGCTTGTGATTGTCCATGTGGTCGTGGTCATTTAGCGAAAGACTTAAACTATATTCCAAAAGTATACGTACATTTTGTAGAGTAATGCTGTACCTATGACTTGTGCGTTAAGATTTATACGCAAGCAGAGAGCACATTTTCCTTGTTAGACATTTTGTTACTGGGGCAAAAATGATTTATTTGTCCGCTGAAACTTCTAGTCCACAGTATCAGAGATCAGTCTGGGGGATTCGTTCGTTCCACTGGAAAAACTATTCGTTTTCATGTATAACTTAAACAGATTATATAAGTATATTTTATGATAGCTTGACCCTTTTTGCAGTATGTTCGAAGTGTCTAGAAGGTTTTGGCGAAGAATGAAGTTAACTTTTAAACTTTATCCATGCGATACCGAGTGTATTTCAATTTGGGGCGGAAACTGAAAGCAAGTTTAAATTTATATTGATTTTTAGACTAAACACGAAGAAATCAACAAACGTAAGCGAAACAGGAAGAAGAGCGGCAGTACTAGTATTGGAATGACTGCGGTTTCTGGAAGCAGTTCGTCGAGCGTTTCGGGACCCGTTAACAATTCATTGGGAACTGTGTATACAATTAGCAACGGAAGTGGTACCTCCAGTAACAATTCTAACAACGTAATAGTGTCAGCTACCAGTGGACGACAACTACCTGGGCTAATAAAAATCGTGACGAGTGAACGTAGTGCGACCGCAACAGCAACGAATGGGGGGACTCTGGTTGCCAATAGCAGTTCTGGTATAGCGGGACCCACAACAACAGCACCCGGTAGTTATGTACAGGCGGGAGCACGAAGTCGTCACCACACGCAGCACGGCAGTTCAGTTGGACACCCTGGATATAATAGTCCAGGTACGTAAGTCAAATTAACCCAGCAATGAGCATTATCCGTTCTCGATATTGTGAATTCAACACATTTTGTTACAGCATCAAAAAGTTGAATATCATCAAGATGTTTGTCAAGCAATATTTGAACAGTTTTGATCAAAGTAGTGTAAAGTTCAGAAAGCTTGTACCGCACCACCGATAAAGCAATTCATTGCTGTAAAACATCGCACAGATTTACATAACATTACGAGTAGTAAACGGACCCTCGCGCGTAAATTTTTCGCTTACTTTGCTTGAAACAATGGCTCTGCCGTGGGAGCCCTGCGGATATTTTGCTGTCCGTATGCAGGAAATAGGAAAAATTCATGAGTCAAAACAACTATAAATTCAACATTCGCCCTGCATATGGACAGCAAAATACGCAGGATCATACGACAGGGCTATAACTACTTATTATTTTATCGGGCTACTTTTAAAAATCGTATAAACCTTGCATACTGTCGAAAAATTACTCCATTTTTGTTTTTAAAATTTTCAATAGTCGATGCTTATAACACTCATTTCCGATTCTGGTTAGAATGGTGCGTTTGCGTCTCAGCGATAGTTGCCCTTGGTTGTTCGGCTGCAGCGCCGGGGCTACTGAGTTTTATGAGCCAACACAGTACCACCCCCTAATTCATTGCAATACGGGTCCACCTCCCGCGCCGCAAGTGCCAAAATGTTTCTGAAAATGGTTCTGTCTGTTCAACTCAATTTGTAAAGCACAATCCGGTGTCCGCGAACCTTCGTTGGATTCGACTTTTCCAAAACCGTTGACGAAAACACAATTTTGAAACTTCATTTTTTGCCAAATTTTACTCCGAGTCCGTAAGTACGCTGCCACCTTGTTTAGAATTATTACCCTGATATTCAATCCAGTGCTTATCGCTTGTTAACGCTTACATTGCGTAATTTAGGTGTCTGATTGAGAATGTGATTGATTTGTAGTTTAGTAATTGTATGGTATGGAATGAAATGACGTTTTTCATGCTGTCTTTATTTGCAGAGTTTGCGTTTTTCTGAACAAAAACGAGAACTTGGGCTCGGTCAATTTTTAACCGTTACTGGAAATAAAAATAAGATTTTTTAAACAAAAGTTTTGAATATTTTTATCTGCTCTGAATTGCCGTTTTATTCAATTAAAAGAATACTGTCCCCATTTCCTTGGAAAAGGCTCAGGACAACTCCAACTGTCTCAAAACACACACAGTGCAACCCTAACTCAAAGCTATGTTGTTTTTTGATCCCGGGCAAACCGAATAGACTGCAGAATTTTTTAACATGGCGTAGACGTTCTAAATGCGGATGACACATTTTACACGATGCCATAATTGTTTTAAACGCGAAAATGCTACTATTTGTGCTTTGTCACAATGAAATCTAAGTGTTTTGTGTTTCCTTTCAAAAAAATAGAATTTTGGGTCACCGGAGGGGATCGCTGTATAACCAGGTAGCGGTGCTCCACACCGTTCGCTGTCCGATCCAAGAAAAATTTTTGTGATTGCTTATCGCTTTTTCAACTTTGACCGTGACTGACAAAAAGCCAGACCGAGACCAGCCAAATCCCGAGATATGTCGAGACCGCCCATCTATGATGACCGTGCAAACCCTGGAATATAAAAACCACGCCAGTGAGAAGCTAGACCTAATTTCAAGCAGTCGTAATACGTTTCTTCAAACAGTCGAAATACGTTTCTTGGATCATGGATTGGAATAGACCCCTGGCTACACGCATGAATATTTCAGACAGATATTTCAACGTTAAATACTGTCTATATCCTCACCGGACTCAAGTGGAAGGAACAGTTTCAAGAGAAACCAGACTAAGTACAAACAACCTCTCTGAATATATATCGCCTTTTTAAAGATCTGATATTTCCTGGCCTTTTCCACAACACTGTATGTCTCCGGGCCAGCACTCTTTACTACCGGCCACGGGGCCGTGGCTCGGCATCGAGAAACCTCTATTCTGTATGATTACTGTTTCCTTCCGTCATTCTGCTCGCATTACGTTTCACTAACATGTGCTTCTGGTTATCATGGCATAGCCAAAACAATAATTTTGCGCAGTAACAAAGCTGAAATTCATCTTCATCGTACGGCAGCATGGTCATACCATTAAATTAATGTTTTGAGATGTAAAAGAACACATTGTAGACCGCCTTAGCTGGCTGTTTTTTCTTACTCCTCCCTGCTCAGTTGAAGTATATAAAGTGTTTTATTTTCTTTCGGATAGTAAACGTCACTTTCATACTTTAGTTTTATGCAATTTCTATTTATGCTTTGTTAGGTTCAAATCACGGGTATACTAACGGGACAAGTGGCTATCATCAGCAGCAACACATGCAACAACAGGGTGTAATCCGCGGAAATTGTGGCGGATCTGGTGGTGGTTTGCATTCAGGTGGGAATCGACTACGTACGATGAGTTTAACGTCACCGCCGCCACCGGTAACCAACACAACTCGTAGTCAACACGACAGTCCAACATGCAAGTCGGCAATATCCGGTGGCGCATATCCGATGGGTGCAGGAAGCGGTACATGTAACCAACAGCATCAGCATTATGGCGTCTACACCAGTCTCAATATCAATACCGCTGTTGGTCAGCACGGCACAAACGGGGGCTTTCATGGCAACAGCAACAACAACAACAACAACTCGACCTCGAGTTCTCATAATTATGCGACAGCTTCAGATTATGGTAGCGGAGGTGCTGGTAGTACAGGTGGATCAGCATCGATAACAACACCTTCGTCTGGAATGAGCAGCGGAGGCAGCGGATTCAGTTCTACTGGTAGCGGGTTTTGGCATGGGGCGAATTCGCATCCTCATAACAACAGCAACAACAATGCTAGCAGTACTAGCTTAACATGCGGAGTTTACCGAACGCCACCGTCGCGGTCGGGCTCGATATCTGGGCCAGCAGGCACAGGGCCAATGGGAGCTGGGCATGCCGGTGTGAGCGCTGCGTCATCGATCAATAATTTGCTCAGCGCCAAATTTGATTCCATGGCTTTGTATCAGGTGAATTTTGTTAATGCTGTTCAAGCTATCCATCGCGTATGAACTAAGTTAAGTTTGTTTTGCGATCGGAGGGTACAGAAAAACCCGTATACGTTATAAACCATTATAATTTTACAAGAAGAAAGCTGAAGTTGGACTGTGTGTGTTGCCTTGCTGAAATAGTTTGCTAATAAACTTCCAGGCAGCTTGGCTTCAGCCTTCAGCTATAAAATTATATATCTAGAAATGTAAAAGGTTGTGTTTCGCGATGCTAATTTGAGGTAATAAATTCACACTAGCACAAGAGACATCCATTCATGATCTTAGTTGTAATCATTTAATGTTGAACTTTTTCTATGACTTTGGTGCAGTTTTAGATCGAAAGCCATGGTAGTATTTTCGGACGCCGAGATGGATTGGCGAAACTTGCTCAGTTTCTGCCTAAATGGAAAATCAATGGGTACCACATTAAAATGGAAGACGATTGTCCTCAGGTACGAGAAACAGAACATAATAGTGCTGCCGTAATTTTAATAATTTAACAGCTTTGATTCCACTACTTCAGTAGTCCGATAGTGCTCAGATTTTTCAGGTTGATGGCTGATAAAGCCGAGTAAATGCAAAATTGAGCGGGATTTATTGGTGCATGTACTAGAGTTGACCCGAGGCCGGCGACAGCACGTTATGCACGTTACTCGACGGAGTCTAACCCGGGCCAGTTTTTCTGCACAATCCTTAATTGACTCGCATGAAAAACAATCCTATCAAGCTCGGTTCTCGTTGGAAACATATAAAAATCACGAGAAATTACAGTACACGGTATTTTTTACTTTCCCACGGTTTGCTGTACACACTGCACAGTATATATAGATTGTTTATTTTGGCACTGTTAGCCGCCAAGCCACCGAGCCACCATATACGTTATTACGTTTATCGTAGCTCATGGTGATACTTTTCATTACGTGTTCTAACTTAATACCGGTTCCTGTAAAAATCCCTGCTTCGAGGGAACTATAGTATTTATTATTTACGTATGTCTTATTTGCATTTCTTCTTCCAGGGAAATGACGACACACGGTGCTTTATTCTGACAACGTTGGGTGACAATAAAAAAACAACGATGCCGTGTGTTTTTTGTCGGAATCGGCTTCAAGTTTATGATCGATACCCCTTGCTGGATGGAACGTTCTTTTTGTCACCTGCAAATCATCGCGGAGCTGGTATTGAGGTATAATGGATGGTTAGCGTAGGATTACTAGAATTTCAGTTTATGTTAGTGTTTTCATTACATATTCAAATTTTGTATAACCACTGAGTTCATTCAGGCTAACTTTTTGAAAAAATCTAATTGTATAAACTCTGTTGAAACACTGCACTATTTTAAGTTAATAAGATGTTTCTCAAGCTTAATCAACACACGTGTAAGGGAAATATGTTAGTTTTCTATTGTTTTAGGTTCGATGGGAAGGTGAACAACGTTTTCTGTTGGCGGTTTGCATGTACTGCCTTGCTCGTTCTGGTGATCTCGTATGCAAGCGTTGTGGAAAGAATGGATGGTTTGCCGGCGATTCATTGCAGGTAAAGTTATTAGTGCCGCGGTTGCTTGCTAAAGTGGAACAAACTAACTTACGTCGTTTTCGAAAACAGTAAATGCTCCACTTTTATTGTAACTGTCGTATTATTTTTAAAATTGTGCAGGGATAAATTGCTTCATAGCCTAAAACCTCACTTAATTCTGCTATTACCGGTCGCGGTTTTTTAAGCGAGATCACCAATCTGGATTTTGGCGATTTTGTGGCAAATAATTTATAGTCATTTAAATATTAGAAACTTTCTCTTTGAAAAATTTTGCAGGAACAGGAATTTTGACGGTTTTGTGGTAAATACTCGTAATCATTTAAAGAATAGAAGATTGTCTTTGAAAAATTGTTATTTCTCAATGGGTATTTTAGAGACGGCCTGGAGGCCGTCTCTTTTAAAAGCACTTTGTTCTCGGGGTGCCTACTTATTTCAAAATTTTTAGCATTTTTGGAGCATTTTATGTCAGGGCAGCTCGTAATTGTTCCAGTTTTAGGATAGCTATTAGAAATTTAAAATATTTTCTGCTTGTCTCAGCAAAAAATTGGAACTTATATTTCGTCTCCAGAGAAGATTCCCCCCCGTTTTTAACGGATTTTTTCCTCACAATGATGTAGGTTTACAGCTCTGTAGCGCAGTTGATTGGCAGCGTGACTGGCAACAAGATGCTCTGGGCTCGATACCCGCTTCGAAATTCTGGAAGTTTTGCTCAGAAATTTTCGTTGGATATAAAAATTTTCATATTTGAGTAATTTTTAAGATTATGCGAGAAACCGCTATTTCATTTAGTCCTCCACAAAACGTTGCGCCTCTGATCACAATGGGCCACATTTGGTGTTTAGCATGGAATAACTTTGCTTGGAACCAATTTGTTGCTATACTTATTCAGCGTGTGATGCATAGGCTTTGTGATTGCTGTCAGATTTTAGCTTTGGTTCAGGTTTGATTCATACCTACTTTTCGTGAATGATTTAATAAATAGACTTGTTTGTTTGGTTGTGTCAATTAAACTTGAATCAAGCACGGGATATACAACCCCATTTCTCGGACCCTCTCAGGGGCTGCTTGTTGAAATTAGTTCAATTTTGTTAATAATAATAATAACCTGTTAGATTAAAAATCTGATGCGTTTTCGCAAAGCTACTTTTGGAAATTTTGTTCCAGTATAAGTTATTACCTGATGCAACCCTTTAAGACCACTCATCTCTCATGAATTTTTCCCCGTTTCCTATTTTTACGCATGGTCAGTTATATATTTGTTCATTGTAGTTGGGAACGATGTACAGCTACGACGTTTTGTCGGCGTTTCGCTGCGCGTGTGAACCGGTTTGCGCGCGATGTTGTGCGATTCCAGGTGGAGGCTATTCGGCTCCAATATCACCTGGTGGCAGTTTTGGCTTTTTTGTCGCTGAAGGTTGCGCTGGGCCCGATGCCGGATCATTGTCATGCTTGCAGTGTGGCGGATCGGAACGCGTCTTTGTTAAACCGTTTGATCATTTGAATTTTCCGCCTGCTACAGCAGTAACAGCGTCGTCACATGCCGCAGCTGTTGGTGTTGCACATTGATTTAAATTTCAAGCGGGTACAAAAGATAGTGTTTTTAGGTATTCACAAGGAGTTCAAAAAATAAGTTATGCATTCGGAGGTACTCCTTCTCACTTTTTAAGTTTTCAAAGTGATTAGACCGTTTTTCAAGTTTAGTTTCCCACGACAGAATATTGTGCCGCAGGGTACACATTTAGTAGATCAAATACGTATTGTAAAGGTAAAATTAATTTTGGAAGCAAGCGTCATACGAAATATGTTCTACCTACATAGTATGTGACTCAAACCAATAAATGTGACAAATATATTGTTAAATCTAACACAAAACGGAAATATAATTTAGGCTAAGTGATTAAAGGCGGTGTACAATAAGAATTTGTAAAATTGTCTTGGCTGTACTAATGGTCATCTAAGGCAACTCGTTTAGTTTAAAAAGTCTTAATAAACAGTAGGTATACCATTCAATAGCAATAGTAACACAACGTTAACTTTTTACCGGTAGGTCATTTGTTGAAATACATGATATCAATTTTATTTCTTTGTTACGTATAAAATGATTTTTGATTATTTGTTTAACGTGAGTGGTTAACGTAGCCTATTAATATGGTGATCTATACCTTATGTTTTTGTTACTTATATAATCGTTTTGATAATGATTAAGTCATCGTTTGTTACGGTTGAAGAATACGTGTAATTATATTGTTCCGGTGTAAACTGTTTTTCTTCAAATGTGTGTAAATAATAACCAAGTTGTCCTTATTCATCGAACGAGTACTTATCATTTCCATGCCTCGCGTCTCTGATTTGTTGCAATGTTTATCTGATGTCTGTGTTTTTATTTTTAGCGCTAGATGCTTCATGTATTACAAAAATTGTTGCGCGCCACGGTTGACAAATTTGCACTGCTGCAATTACAGTTAGGTTACTTGTTTGTCCAGTGCTTATTTTTTTATCACTAAGCAATGCTAGAGGTTATTCAACTTGTAGAAGAGAATGAGTTTGCTGTGTTCTACGTCTGCAAAAAAAGTTCTGTTTACGGACACAAATTTTTGACTAACGCACGTGAAAAAATTCCGGAACCGGAATTCCGGTTGCACCCTAATAGATATATATTCAGAGTGCTAAGGTTTACTGAAAACAGTTGGCATCTTTGTGGGTGTTGGTAGCACACCATACCTGTGAATCAACGTTATGGACGTTGCTGTACTAACTCAGCGTCCTTTAAAATATAACTAACCTTTGCTCACTGTTGCCAAGAAATTTTTATTGTGTCGCTGTACACTTTTCTTTCGCAGTCTATCAGATATAAGTTGTAAAGATTAAAGATTCTCAGCCTCAGAGCTGCAGTGATGAATAGCTAGTGAGCGGACATTTGGTTTAAGTACTATTAACTTTTTGAAATTTTTGTGAAGATGCACTTAGTTATCGTTTCGAGCCTTTATATATAGCATATAGTTTGTCAATACATTTAGTAGCTAATAGATTTATTTTATCGTATTCCTAGTTGTTTTCGATAGTGTTAGATCTAATGATGTGCCGATACGTTCGTACTTAAATGTTGCCTATACCGATGTTGGTTCCAATTTTAATACATGATGTGTAAAGAACCATTAGGACTACTTACTATATTTTATATCATTTTAAAGGCGAGAGCCGACAGCTTAGCAACCATAAACAGTTATAAAATTTCATGAGAGTGGTTTATTCCAATCAATTTTATCCGACAAAGGCAACAGATGTCGCAGTTGCCTGATCAGACAACTGGTACGTATGATGCGCATGAAAAAATCGCAGATTTTTTGCAGTGCCGATGCATGGTACACATGAAAACCGCCAATGCTACTGATCCCGATTAGTCGGCACATCCCTAGCTAGATCTATGTTGTTGTATTTTTGTTATTTTCATTACATTTGTTAATTACGTACTGTTAATATAGATTGGTGTTTCGGTGTTATTTTTTAAACTGCTTGTATTTGGTATTGTTTACATTAAGAAGGTAGCAGAGTTTTCGACAGAACAGTGCCACAACTGCGCCTTATATTTTGTACCTATTGTGATTGTAAAATTTACTAGGATGACTTTACATTGTACGTCTATACGTACTATATAGTTGATTAAATTATATGCCTCAAAGTCAAATTGTGGATTTTAAAAATGGTCCCAGGATGTTTGTTCGGGAGAGGCGGATCCGCTCCTTGCAATTGCTCTTGCTTCCAACGTCGTCTGTTAATCGCTTTTGGTTTATAATTTACATATATAATGTTATCGTTTGCTTTTTGTGTCAAATTTTACTGCTTATATATACACATGCGTTTAGGTGTTGTTTGTGATTTTTCGCTTTCCGGTGTATCTTACTGTGTATATTAACAAAAGACAAAATATAAGTTTCTAGCTGCAGATAAGATTAAAAAAACATTTTACGTTACTGCATAGCTAATATTTTAATTAGCTCGCAGCTGTCTAATATACATATATAGCGATTTCAATTATTCAAAATTCTGGCGCTGCCCTAATTGAAATTATTAGAATAAATATGTACCTACGGTAATTAGAGGAACCTAAGTAATTTGCAGGGCGAACAATATTCAAGCGTCATATTGAAATTTTTCGTGTACATAACCCCATCATTCATGTTTTAAAACCAGTATTTAAAGAATAATTAATGAAACAACTGTTAATTAACATCAGAAAAAATTTGAGACGGTGACTTATTTGTTTTTTCTAGAGCCACAGGCCGACATGGGGCTCATAATGGGTCTTGATGGGTAATGGGTCACATCAGGGTGGCACCGAATATACGGTTTGACCGAATCCGAATCCATTGCTAATTTGCCGAATCCGAATCTTGCATGTTGCAAATTTCAGTTATATCTAAAATTTGTTTCACAATATCAATCGCAATGCCGTCGCAATACTTTTAAACGTAAATATATTTCGTGCCCGACCTCAGTTTTGAGGTTTGTGACCTGAAGCAAAACTGTTTTATCAATACAAGAAGACATTTAAAATTTTTATTGTTTAAAACTGAAAAAAACATATTTTCGAACACTGTTGGATTCGGCTTTTTCACAACCGAATTTGAGCCACAAATTTTTGTCGAATCCGAATTCGAACCTTTGTTGCCACCCTGGGTCACACAGTGATCCATTTCCACCTCTGTATCAGCCAGTTCGATTGTTGAGGGACACGCATGATCGTTGCAAAGTGTGTACGGCTATACTAATGTTTTAATTCAGCTGCGGGTATGTAAATACGTATATCATCTATTGGTTATCCGTTTATATAACTTGCCTTTATTTGTACTGGCATGTTTTTGTATGTGTTTTACATTAAATGTTTACCTGGGCGAACAGAAATTTTGCTCAGAGTTTACGAACAAATTAACGCCATAGATTTCAAGACTCATGGAGTTAACTAAAGACAACATTACATCTAAAATCTGGCGTCTATAAATTATGTGTTGGCCCCGTTGAAATTCTAAAGTGAATCAATATTTACAAACCGAGTGTGAATCAGGGGTTTTCAGTCACTTCATTTTGCTGCATCAGTCTTAAGTATTTTCGTTAACCTTTATTAAGTGGTAGTGTCCGGAACAAGTGCTGCCCATATTCGTACTGTAAAATAGTGATATACCGCTTCCCTCATGTTTCCTTTGTATTGGTTTAATACCACTTTTGAGTTGATCTATGGTTTCATTGAGTGTATACATGAGATAAAAATTGAGACCGACAGTGCTACACAAACCTGTTTTCGTTATCTCTGATGTTACGAGAGCTTTAGATTCTCGAGTAATACAAACCACTGAAGCTTGCGAATTGTTTACGAAATAATGTATAGGTTTCGTTGGAATTTAGAAATTTATAATAAGCTATTGCTGTTGGTGGATCAATTGTGTTATAGGCACTGATGATGATGCTGGGCGTTTGTTGTTGCATGCCAGTTTACGGGTAGATCCTGACGTGTACGTATGCTAGTTGTGTTTTTGGGTATTCGTATTGATATGAGGAGATATTACGTAATGCTCCATAGTTTTTGTTTTCAGCCATCTAACTAGCGCCAGCCGTTTACTGATTACATCGAAGACGAATAGGACAATTTTGAGAAAATTCACAAAAGTTTATATTTTTGCATACATTTGATTCCGGTGACACTGAATGTGTTCAAATGAACTAGAAGAATTATTATAGTTTGTATACACGTTGGCATTGAATTCACGGTTGGCCTGTTTCCGAATCTATTGCCACAAATGCCAACTGCGAATCCGAAGCTTGCATTTTGCAAATTTCAGATATATCTTTAATTTGTTTCAAAACACCAAACTAGAACATTGCTGCTCGACTTAATAATATTTATTATTTCAGCACATCTACATGTTTCGCAACCGGCATTTATTGAATGCTGTCTGTTTCACTTGTTGGCGTATATATCAATGCGCCTGGTCAGAAAAAGTGTTTTCTCTCTTGCATTTGTGTTTAAAAAATTAAACTGAAATGAACCGGTCTCATTAAATAATAATCTTTTATGGTAGTTAGGTTTTAAGTCTTCGACCATTTAAGGATATAATGTTGTATCCTATATGTTCTTTAAACATAGTTATTTGTGATCTGAAAGAAAATTTTTTGATTTGTGTAACAAATTGAATTCGGCTTTTTCACAACTCTTTATAGTCCCATTAGAAAATGAAAGGGGGGAGCAAAGGAGTAACATGGGTCGGTTATATGTGAATAATTATTCGACAACACACTTGTCGATATATACACTTTGTGGTAGTGTATATTCTTTGACTTACTGTAGTGACCCAAATAAGATGGGTTTCCCATTTTTTAGCCCTAATCAATAGGAGACTGTCCCCAAGTAGAGTCAGTCATTCGATAGAACAGAGGGATGTAGAGAATAGGGTCGGAACAGTAGCATAAACATATTTCTAAGCCTAAGCAAAAAAATGAGTCTGAAAACAGACATGGTGACCAGCATCAATGGTTCGGAGCAAGTCGGTTCTGTTCAAACGAAAGAATATAAAAAGAAACGTGTTGGGTTCAACGCCCAATGCATAAGTTCCTGAGCCTAAACTTAAGCCTTAAACGTAAAAATGAGCTTAGTACCTTCTAGAGTAAAAATAAATAGTTCATCCGCATATTCGGGTAACTACAGTGTACACCTAACCCTGAACCAGTATATATTGTTGAGCTGGATAATAATTTACTATATGTCGCATATTTTAGAATGCGTTAATAAATCGCCTGCCTGTCATAATGTATAGAGCAGCTGTTTTGTGATGTGCGGCTACTTCAGGTACACTCATAATAATATTTCTGACATTTAAGAAAAAAAATTCTTACATTTAAGAAATATAATTAGCAAGGTGCACTTGAAAAGTATTCTATTATAACAGAAAAGATTTCAGAAAAGTTTTGAAAAAAAAGTTTGAAAATAAACGTTTCCCAGTTATTTTTCGAAAAATTGTCTTAAATATCAGAAAAACTTTTCAGATTTGCCACAGAGAATACTTTTCTGCACAAATTCAGCAATACTTTTTGTGTGCAGCTGAAGCATTCCTATTTTTGGCCCATAGATCAGTGGGGACGGTTTTTCAGCTGTAAGAGTAATATTTTTGCTAGGTTTAGGGTATTCTGTACTGTTTACGGCGTTTTTATACATATTGGCTAGTTTTTAAAATTTTGGGTTAATTTCGTTACTAACGAAACATAGTGATTAATACGTGATTTACAAATTAATTTTGGATGGTATGTACTTCAGTAACCGGAACAGCGCATATGATTTTTACCGACGAACGCACATGACAATTTTGAGTCCCATTCAATAGGAGTATGAATCTCTAAGAGGCCTTTTAAAAAAGCGGTAGAGTCCCTAAACTAATTCCTGAGTGCATAAATGTCAACATCTCTGTGCATATATGACAAGTACCAAATGAAACTATAAGTTCGAATCGTTAAATCATACTAAGTTTTGGAAGTGTATACATTCCTAATGCGGGGTTCACGTTATAACCGGGGCAGCTTGGGACCCGTTTTGTCGTTATTGGCGTATTGGTTAACATTTTGTCTGCTAATGGACTCCGTATCATATTCAAAAAGCCGTATTTGTCTGCTATCATCATGTGTAGGTCACCTTTTGTCCTTCAATATTGTATGATATTCGCCGTATTGTCAGCGAAAATCATATGATATACTTTAAATGTCTGCATACTTCAGGTAACATAAGTACCCAAGTTGTCCTGTTGAATAGCATGTGATACTAGAATTTGAAATTTGACTTTTTGAATTATGACACTTTTTCTAAGCGGTTTTGTGCCGGAATTGAATTTGTAGACGTGTATTTGGTATTTGAAGCACAGCTGTGCCCCTGCCGCCCGACTTTCCATTAATTTATTAGCACCCGAAAATTACACTGTCCCGCTGAATATGATATGATACTCGTTGAAATTTTGGAATATTATAAGTTATTCGTATTAATGTCTCTTAGTATCACGTGACATGCCGACTCTTTTACACATTGAACTTCTGAGGGCGGTGACTTGTAAGTATATAAATGTAATATGGCATTCGAGTTTTGTCTGTTCGCCCGATACGAGTACTCGAATTTTAACGTTGACGACGAATCAACATGGGACAAACCGCGTCCCGCCTGTCCCGGTTATAACGTGAATCCCGCATGTCCCGGTTATAACGTGAATCTCGCATAAGTATAACCTTGCATTATCGCGCAAGCTTTTGATACAAGACAAACCTTAAAATCAACGTATAATTGCAGCATCAGATATTTATATAGTAACGAATGGTGGCGGAGCGTGGGACAAAAATAAACAACAGTCCGCCACCGAATAACAGGGGGCACCTTCTGGAGAGGCCAAAGAAATATCAGTCCCCCCTTATAGATACATTGACGTAGCAAAAAATGTTTTTTCATCAATTTTCACAAACCACGAATCTCCAGAGTACCGATTGTTTATTATCGCAATATTAACCCTTTTACTCATAGAGTATACTATGAGCAACTAAATATAATAATATAAGAGCAATACATACACTGCGAGCAGTGTTTAACATTTATAACATATGTGCGCAGTGCAAATATCCACAAGACGGCGTGAGAGCCTACTCGGGTTCTAGCGTCAAGCTCCTGTAGCTCAGTGGTCATCGTAAACGCCTCCCACCCGTGAGATTTGGGATAGCATGTTACCTTGAAATTACATCTCGTATGAAATTGAAAATATTCATGGGAGAAAGGGCTCAAAAGCCTAAGCCTATCCTTAGCAAGAAGATGTAATCTAGAATGTAAACCTACTTTTACAGACCCATCAGAAACCTGGACGCCCAAAAATAACATGGGCCAATAGTCGAATTTGAAAGGTATTTCGGGTTGAGCTCAGGCTCCTCCTAACCTAAGTTTAAGTTTTGGCCTTGGACGTACCTCCGGTTGTAAAATTTGGGTATTGGGTTGAGCTTTAGCCCCCTAATAAAAGTCCGTAAGCGTAGAGTACCTAAACCCTATTAATTAAAGTCCATAAATGTCAATTATCCAATAATGTAGCGCATAAATGACTCCAGAACTAAATAAAGTTGAGTTCGAAACTTTACAGCGTACGTTAGTTTTGAAAGTACATTCCTAAAGTATAACTTTGAATTTTATCGCTCAAGTATTGATACAAGACAAATAAACGTTTAATTCAACGAATTGTTGCAGTCCCGGATATATATCAGTAACGAAGGGTGGCGCAGCATGGGTTAAAAATTAATAACAGTCCGTAACCGAATAACAGGGGTACCCTCTGGAGACGCCAAATAAATATCTGTCCTCCCTCTTATTGGTAACAACAGTGTATGTGATTTATAACTAATTTTGAGCATAGGAAACTGGCACCGATTTTTACCGAAAACGGATATCCGCTACACCTTGCCCCATATATCTCAATAAATACAAGCACCAATATTAAACGCAAAAGCGAAATTAAGAAATACAAAATAGTTACAACCCAAAGACAAATGACGTTTCAAAATGTATTTTGTTTTAAAACATACGATCGATGTATTGGGCAAATGTTCTAGTCAAGCAGACATTAGCTACAAACAATATCGTCTATTAAAGCTAATAATAAAATACAAGCAATATAAAATCAGTCTGATAAGTTTGAAACCATGCTCAAAATCATCCTTGGTATTAACAGTGATGTGCGTAAATTTCAATATCTATAACACTTGCTACAACTGCGAATGTTCAACGATCCACAACTGCGTATGTAATATACAAAATAAAGGCCACATAAAAGGCAAAATAGCTGAATACAGTTACTGTAAATAAGAAGGCTTCAAACTACAATATACAAGACCGCAACACTTAATATCTACAGTTCCTTCAATGTCCAGGAACTCTAAAACCAAATGGCAAACTTGGAAGATCATTTTTCACCTCACTGAAAAGTTTTTTACCACAGAAAATTGGCGATAAATCATTCCTTAATCCCAAGCCAATTTATATTTGGCTAGAAAAACATTTTTTACACCGCAAAAAATTAACGCATTAGTTAAAAGCATAGAAAATACAACAAAATTACTGCTCGAAGATAACCAACACTTTTTAGTCCAAGTCTGTTTTTCACCGAGACTGCCCATATCTGAGACCACGAGCAATATTCTTTCCAAAGTGGGCCTGCGTAGTGTACAATTTTATTACAATTATTACTGCCACATCACAAAGGGCGCAAACAGAATTCCGATTCATACCCAGTCCCGGTTTCGATTGCAGATGTAATCAGAATCGTACGTTTTCATCGTTTCTCTAACCTGTATTATTTGCAGTTATGCACAAAAATTCTGACGCATACTAATTACATTAAATAAGACTCGGTATGTAAAATAAATAATATGTGCTTTAAATTTACCAGTACCGATTCCGGTTCCGGTATAAATAAAACGTCCTGCGCAGATAACAGTATTATTCAGTTCCATTGCGCGCCCTATATCACTATCGGTATACCACGATTTTACAGTATCGGTGCAACATTATTACAAAGAGATATGTACCCTATTACAACCCCATTGAATATATGTAAGTGGTTTGTATTGTTTCATTTCTTACGCCAAATGCACAATAACAGAAGAGCAATCAGATGAGCACCGGAAACAATCAACTGAGATATATCGACAAAATTATAATGAGTAGAATCACCAAAGAAGTGACGATTATAGCAATGATGCAACAAACTCTTTTCTGAAAACAAATACAAAATAATTTGCATAACTATAAAGACAACGAGCACAATCACAGAGTCAGTAACACAAGTTAGAACGTATGTAATGACATTTTGTATACAGCTACAATTACTTTACTACGACACACAAGACATCAGTGGGAGGAAAACAATATTGTTTATTGAACAAAGCTGACACTTACTTCTTTTTAAAGATGGAAATTGAGTTTCTGATTTCACCATTGTTGAAATAAACGACTTCAACCGAAATTCCCGGGTCCTGACTATTGCAAAATATTAGAATTTCCGAATCCGTGTATGTAGCTTTACCTCAAATTACGTAGCACACTATTATTTAGCTGCGCATAGGAATAATTTAGTGTTCATGATAATATTAGTACAGCAGTGAGTATAGATTTTAACCTCATACCTTTCTGGCTGAAATCTTTTGTTTCAGTGCATCAATTAACGTTTTTCTTGTAGAGTCAACACGTATGTTAGTTTCTTCAACATTTTTTCCCACGATATCGATCATTTCTCCCTCAAAAATAAAACAAAATATTTCTTGAACACTATAAAACAGGACGTGATCTTGGAACGAATTTTAAAAATATTTTAATTTATCAAACTTTCGTGAGACAACCGCAGATACACAACGGTAACTATCTAACGCACAAATTCTTTAACAAATTGATCTACTTTTATATATAGAAATTTTATTTCTTTAGAAAAAAGATTATTCTTTACATTAAATCAGGCTCTATAAAGTTTTATAGAGCACGGATCACAACTACCTGGTCAGACACCATAATTTCGAGTTGATGCATCAAGTCCAAGATCTCAGTTATTGATAGTTCGATGGCCTTCAACTCGTGATGTCTGTTTTCTACCTCTTGGAAGACTTCTTTGGCAGCTGCACTATCTTTGAGTATCTGAAGCGCCAAACATATTTCTATGTATATGTAATTCAATATGTGTAGTAGAAAATGGACTGCAAACAAAATATAGCAATATACTGTAACCACCTGCCGTGTTACAGTATAATGCTGATATCTAAACCACAGTTTGAGTTTGCTAATACAACTGAGAAATTTTCATCCTGAACAATAGTCAACATGAAAAATCTGGTGTAACTTGCCAGTTCGGTGAATATTGAATACTATATCACAGCATGGTGTCAATTCCGTATCTGCTCATTACGCGCCGTTGAAATTTTATCAAACTAAGCTTGAGTTCGCATTTCTAACGCATTTACAACCTAACAAATCAAAAGACTTTGAATTCTTACTCCCTGAGTGAATACTTGTGTTTCGCCATCGGAATTCGTCAAATATTCATCAAGTTCATCGTCCGTGATGTGTGTGTTAACTGAAAAATTTCGGATATAAAAATCTAATACTATGTATAATGATCATTCAAACAAGACTCCATTTACGGAGAACCAAAGTAACTAATGAAGGCCCATGTAGAGATCAGGGAACGTTTTCCTGTGGAACTGTAAAAGAGTAAACTTAAGCTTTTAGAGTAGCTTTTTTGCTTAAGTTAGGCTTACGCTTAGATATACGCTAATCCTTATGCTAATAAATAAATAAAAGGAAGCCTTAAACAAACACAAAACTAGAAAAATTGCATATGAGCTATGACCCTACACAAAATTCTAGCTCGAAGGGTACACACTGAGTACTGTTTTGATCCGGACCTATACATGGGCCCTAATGAATAAAAGGAAGCCTTAAAAACACCAAACTAGAAAAATTACATATGAGATATGACTCTACACAAAATTCTAACTCGAAGGGTAAACACTGAGTACTGTTTTAAATAAAATATTGAACCTTAAAGAACAACTAGATCCGGTATCGTTAAAATTTCGTTTGCAGAGATGGACGCATGCAGGTCGAAGTTAACAGGTTTGATATTTTACCTATGAATTCTAAAAATCAGTGTCAAGCAGTTATTAATAGAAAAAAGCTTTTTACCAATTGCGAATTTTTTCTTCACTTCAGCACGACATACTCTCTGATAATCGAACTGCGCATCGTTGTATATTGTTAGAAGACCCATGAGTCTTCTTGATAGTCCAGACAGCTGTAAGTACATGAATATCAAATTAAAGCGCCGAAAAACTAAAAAAAATCAGGCTACATTATTAGTTGATAACAGCTGTATAGAATCAAATGCAAAACTTTCAAACTAACAGTAATTTGAACCTTTCAGGTTAAACCAGGATGCGACCGGACACGAAAAAATGACGGAGCCGGAGCTAGAAAATATAATGCCCGGTCGGAGCCGAGCAATGAATTCAAATCTAACACATACTAAATTGCATTCAAATATCAAAACGTAGCTAACCATTCTTCGTTCCGCGGCTTAAGGTAACCAATATGTTTACGTGACAAAGCTTAACCCCTGACATCCGATGCATTTCTAGCAATTTAGCAACGACCCTATTCCACTATTCTATGTTTTTGTAGCGTTGCGTTCAGTTGCAATATTGGTTAGTTATCCGCAGGTACTGTAAAATAGAGATAGCTATGATTAAGGCTATTATTTTGCATAGTCCGGCTTAGTTACAGAGATATTTTTACGCTGAAGTTTAGGCATAGCCTTAGAAGTAGGAATATGTTGATATATATATTGCTACGCCCGTAAAATAACACTGGTCATCTTTAACAGGTTTTCCAGCGTTATTGTAACCCAGTAAACATTGTGAACGTACACGGCACATGCAAACATTTACAATTTACTAAAAATAATGAAAATTGCGAAAAAAAACCAAAATGTTAGCTCCCGATTTCCCTCCCACACTCAAAATTTGGCCAGTCAAATGCAAGATAAACCACTCCACATTTTTGATTAGTGTGCACTTATGCAGTGATATATTTCTAACATATGCTGGGATGCTAAATATACCAGAACCATACCTGAGTCTGTTTAATTCTGTACTCTGCGGTGAAACCTTTAGACTGCTTCTTAGTATCACGTTTAACATCATCTTCCAGTTCTGAAATTTACATTAAATCTTGTACAAACTGAGAAACAGAAAAACACAGTAATCAGGAATCTCAATAAATAAGAGATTCCCTTGCAGGGCGCCATCAACAAAAACGGCGCTAAATACTTTAATAGCGCGGAGTTTTTTAAGGCACCTTTCCCAAATGTTGTATTATAAAATCGAAGCTCGGAGAGTATTGTAAATACAAAGTCGACATTCTAAATAAGACATACGTATTATATACATCTTTTGTGTAACATGAAGTCTTGGTTTTTACGGTAAACATAACGTAACATTCCTGACATACAAGATCCATCTCTATCAACACAACAGATGTGTCTGAATAAAAGAAACTAGAATATGAACCAAATTTTCCTATATCTTTCGAATAACACACTTGCGCATTATGGAGCACGAAAACACTAGTTATTATGGTTGTTAAAATACTAGAAACTTGTGAACAAATAATCACGAATTCTTTCTATTTCGGCTTTTCGTACAAACAAAACTCTAGAAATTTCACTTAAAACAATATATAACACGAAATGGGCAACATTTGGGAAATTCGCAAATTCGTAACTTGAGTTACCGCCACTCTTCAACGCTAATCAATGCCTAGAAAAAACTGTGAGTAAGCATAACTTTAAACTAAACAACAAGGACTATATACCTTTTAACCTTATTTTTGCTTTACTCATGTCAGATCTTACAGTAGAATGTAGCTGTTCAAGCTGCTCCCTGTATCCTAAAACACCACCATAATGTACTGGAATGTCGCATAGAAACAATAAGAAAGTTTATTCCATGATTACGGACAGCGTCGGATTAAAGGGGACCCAGGACGATAAAAAGTTACGTAGTCAGATAGTCAGAATCACAACTGACTTCTCTAAGTGCAAATCTAGAAAAGTTCCTGGGCCGTAAACTTTTTTCGCACTTCTGGTACAATTTACTTCATTAAAACTTGTCACTTTAAGCTCTGATGTGTAAAATAATTATGGCTAATAAACGAGTCAGCTAGTTATATGGGCCCCGGGCCTCCCACCACCTTAATCCGTCACTGATTATGAATTAGCTTTAAGTTAAACAAAAATCAACTAGTGAAAAAGGTTAAATGTTGTATATACAATACGTATAAATACTGGTTACAGACATTATCAACCATTGCAACAAAACTATACAAACAAGCTTTCATTCAATTCACATATCGATTGCCCATGCTCCCTTCAAAACGTCTTTCAAAATTAGCTGCACAATGTCTTACGCGTAGCGGTTGCAGTGTCGGGCTGACATGGTAGATCTCTTTGAATCAGGCTGATTTTATGAATGTCATCGTGTAGTTTATCCAAAACGCAGATAATTCCGTCAATCTAAACAATTAAAATGCAATAAACAGAGAGGATTACAGTGTATGCAGCTGATGCAACCTTGAATTAGATTCAAAATGTCGAGTATGCATAAACCAAAAATTATTTCCAGGTGTCGTGCAGTTACTCTGTTCAGAGTACATCAGCACCGTGTGCTTGGAAACCACTTCATTAAAATTCCGCATCAACATAAATTGAAATGTCTAAGTACAGCCGGAGTGAGATCAACTGCGATCCACCGGTCACTGCCTGGTTCTACTGAATTCCTGGAAAGTGCAACCAAAGAAAATGAAACATCTTGAACGTTAACTTTGAGACAAACCCATTGATGCTGCAAAGTTTCTGAACGCATGCGGTAGCCTGCAATGACCTCCCGCCGTCAATGAGTATTTGCGAAACGGCAATAGCAACGGCTACAATAAGAACACCTTTTAGACAATAAAGATGGATTACGTATAATATGAAAAATTCTCAGAACTTACCATATCGAAACATTTTTTCAGCCGGCCAGAAGGTTCCTGTATTTCCGCTGAATCGTTAGCAGAGAAACGTACTATAAACGGGTCAGGTTTGATCAGCTGAAATTGCAACAACTAGTCGGTACCAGTGAAAACTTCAAACATAAACTATTATTAGCAATCGACTTTCTCAAAAACCGCCGGAACTACGTATATTAATATTACAAGGACTTACAGTTTGCAACTCGGCTAGTCTATCTTTCATGTCGAAAAATCACCTGATCTGTAACATGCAACCTGTGTTGTGTTAATTACGTATACATTGTTTTATCTGTAATATACACGTTACGCCGTCAAGGCGTCAAAGCAGCTAGACATTGCTGTCATTTGATCTCGGTACATGAAGCAGGAGATTATAAGGGTGGTATGTCAAGGATATATTTTGAAATCAGAAATATAAACTTATCGACATATATTGTCAATGAGGGTTCGCTCAAAAATTGTAGGCTGTGCATGAAATTCTATCCAGACCGCTGACATATATTGTCAATGAGGGTTCGCTCAAAAATTGTAGGCTGTGCATGAAATTCTATCCAGACCGCTTATGAACTGCGCAAATGAAAATTTTAAAACTCCCAACCTTTTTTTGTTTATTTTTATTTTGAGACCTGTGTTTTCGTAACGCTTCAGTTTTTTATAATGTGCGGTCTCGGTCAAAAAAGCGAAACCGACACCGAAACCCAACCCAACCTACCCAGACCAAGACATTTGGTCTCGGTCTCGGTCAATTTTTAACCGTTACTGAAAATAAAAATAAGATTTTTAACGAAAGTTTTGAATATTTTTATCTGCTCAGAATTGCCGTTTCATTCAATCACACCCTCGGTACAATCCCTACTACAAAGCTATGGTTGTTTTTGATCCCAGGCAAACCGCTGGGTATAATATCTAAATTTGCGCATTGGTGCCAAAAACTTAAGCTTCTTGACTTGCGCGAAATCTAGTCGCAGTACAATGAATTAATTTCAATTTAGCGTCAACAACATAAGCTTCTTGATTTGCTGAAAAATACAGCCGCACCGAAATGATAGTGTTAAGCCAGGTATATGTTATTCGGGACCACAACCGCAAATATCCGGCAACCGGTTCGTTAATACCGAATACCGAAACCGGATACCGGAACCGGTCCCGGATGTCGGTTTTTGCCAGGTATTAAACCGGAAGAATAATTCGCTCATTATGGGTATTATCTTTTATGAGGCTAAAGACTACAAATACACGTACAATTATCTCGTTCATCGTTTCGACAAAAAATCGAACAATTTTTTCACGGAATATTCCCGTTTGCCAAAAGGAACGCCCGTAAAGCTGTACTTTCAGTAAACTCCTGTGCCAGACAGGTTCGTCTACGTCATAGCAAGCCTGTGAGTAGGTCTTGTCGACTAGGGGCTGCAAGTTGGATTTTCGGAGACGGGCAACCTTAGGCACGCCCATGTTTTACCCCAAGGTGATGCTAAAAAATGTATGTAACAGTTCCAATCGCAAACTTTTCTTAAAGCAGCTTTGATTTTTGTAACGCATTTTTATTTTTAATCACACACCTCGAGCAAAAAGCACAACTAAGGAGGCGCCACCTTAAACAGTTCAGCGATGTTGCTCCCAAACCAAATCCTGGCTACGCCCATGTGTTACGAAATTTCATGTAAACTTATTCCTGAACTTAAATTAGCTTTATCGTCTGTTTCTCAAATTGTAAGCGGTAAGAATGGTTTGCTTCGTTTAGTTATCTATACTAGCGTTTCACTGTGCTTAAGAATGTTCTCCAGCAGAAAGTAATTTTTCACAGAGGACAATTTTAATACAGTCCTGTGTAAAATTGACCCAGGGTATCTTTAATGGGGACAATTTTTAACACGGCAGTACTATAATAATCGGACCCTCATGGAAAAATGTCCGGGGGCCATTTTTGGAGGGATCATTTTGTCGTGCGACACCGGAAACACTTCATAACTAACTCGTTGACAAACTAAAAACTAGCTACGTATATTATTGGGAACATGGTACAGGACAAATCTTCTGTCTGACAAAAGAAATCAGATCACATCAATGATCAGTTTTGGGAACCGTGTACATTCATGTCATTATTATGCATCTGCTTGTAAATATACACAGGTACGTTATGGTAAAAATGTGTTAAAATTTTACCACCGGGAAAAATGTGTTTATTTAGATTATTTAAGGCATGGATCGCACACAAAATGTCCACTCCACAAAGAAAATCAATAGCTTATCCTGTTTATGTTTTGTCGTAATCTTTAGTTTGCATTAGTATCATAGCTAGTCGCGGACATCATCGAGTTTGGCGGAAACTCTATCCGTAAATGAGTGTTATGCAGTAACGCTGTCTCCGACATTGAAATGTTTGAATACAGTGTAGCGGTTTAATGAAATTTTGGCTTGAAAATTAAATTTCGGCTGGAAAATTTAAATTTTGATGGGAATTCAAATTTTTGCGGGAAATTCCAATTTTGATAGAGAAATTCAGATTTTGGCGGGAAAATTTAAATTTTTATTGAAAATTTAAATTTAACGGGAAATTCAATTATTATAGCGAAAAATTCAAATTTTGGTTTGGAAATTAAAATTTTGGCGGGATAATTCAAAACTTTGGTAGGGAAATTAAAATTTCGGCGCATAAATTTAGATTTGGGCGGGAAATTCAAATTATGACAGGATAATTTAATTTTTGGCAGGAAATTCAGATTCTGACTAGAAAGTTCTAATTTTCGAAAGAAAATTCAAATTTAGGCGGGAAATTTAATTTTTTCCGAAAAACTCAAATTTTGGCGCCAAATTAAAATTTTGGCGAAAAAATTAAATTTATTCAGTAAATTCTGGTTTTATCATGAGAAAAACATATTGCCAAAATACTTTGCAATTTTTAGTACATGTCCTGTAAATAACCAGAAAAAGGCTAAATATCGCGGTAAATTAATTTTGTTTAGCGCTTTCTTGCCTGCGACCACTTTCACACTGTAACTGTAAAGTTCGACAGTTCGCACAACTCTATATTTAATATTTACATAATGCGCAAACCGTATATATACAAGTAAGAGTTCATACAACGCAGATGCAGATTTCACCATATGTAAAGTTCAAATTCATTGATAAAAGTTTAAGAGTTGAGTTCTAATACCAAATTCAGATATTTCTTTTTGCCTTCTCTCTCAAATAGCTAGTTATTAAACACAGTAGGTATGTATGAATGTTCACACATCCGCATATTTTGGAAAGCAAAAGTCGTAAACTTTTTTACAAAAAAGCCTGGATTTAAACTACATAATGTACTGTTCGGCGTTCATATAAAAACGAAAATAAAAATTGTTAAACACGTTTAATTAAATATCTGCTAAGGGCTAAAATATACTTTTACAAATTCTGAAATGATTCTCGTTGCGGTAAAAAATATGACCATTTACGCTGCGTAACAACATCAAAACATAATATACAAAACCTGTCTCAAATAGCACTACGCACTATAAAGTTTAACAGAAATAGGACATTACAACTGCAACACTTCTAACCTACGCAAGCATGCAAGCCTTGACTGGAGTTTATTTTGTAACTGGAACCAATTCTATCTCAGAACACTCAATTCACAACACAGCAGATATTTTAGTAAAGCTGGAACTGGAGGTCGATTTTCTGCCGGAGCCATAGGCAGATCTCCGGTTGTACCCCGGCCGTATAGTTGAAAAAATTTAAAAATTTTACACAACCCTCGATTATTTCAAAATTTGAAACAAAGGTGGCACTACGCAAGACCTCGTAAAGCAGTGCTAGGTTTTTATTGCTAACGTAAACGCAATTACCTGCAGATGTTATGAAACCAGCCGCTTCTGATCAGTCGATTTTTGAAATGTTTGAAGTACCTACACCAATCATAGTTGCTTAGAAACAACCTGCGGAAAGGATAGACTTGAACTACAATTTTTGTATCCAAATTTTCGGCACCTCAAACAGAATTGTAGCCGTAATGGCAGATCCAGCAAACGTATTCTTGTCATTGGAATCATTCGCATCGTTTAAAGCAGATTAACTGCTATGTTGCCAGAGTTCATGGATCAGAAAGACTTAATACCATCTCTACAAAGTGTATTAAACATCGATTAAATCTAAATGCAATGTCACTACTCAGATCTAAGTGAAATAGAATCGTAATTAAATATGCATATTTAGTTGTTCTACTGTAGTGACCCGAATAAGAAGGGTGGACTGTATTTTGCCTCTCCACAGAGTACCCCCTCGTTATTCGGTGTTTATTTTTAACTCACCCTTCGTTACTGATATATATCCGGTATGGCAACTATCCGTTTATATAATTAAACGTTTTTTGTCTTGTATCAAAAGTTTGAGCGATAATCCAAGGTTATACTTTAGAATGTACATTCAAAACTTAAGTATGCTTTAAAGTTTCAAACTCAACTCTATTTGGTCGTGGAGACATTTATGCACTGTAATCAGAGATAATTAGCAAATATGTACTATGATTAGGGTTTAGGGTCTCTATCCACCTACGGACTTTTATTATAGGGATACGGACTCCTATTGCTTGGGACTCAAAATGAGGACCCCCTCTTATTACCCTCCCCCTCTTATTCGTGTCATTACAGTGGATTGTTTATTGACATTTTTGTTTAATAGAAAGATATGATGTGGTGCTTTAACAGAGAAATGTTCAATTTGATAAGTATGTACACTGCAAAAAGTGGTGAATTGACTCTCTCCGAAATAGGCTTTTCCTGAATACATAAACTGAGTCGAAATTCGACTTCACCAGAGTCAAATTCGAGTCCATTTGACTCTAGCGGACTTAAATTTTGACTTCTCATCATTTTTTGTAGTGTACTTAATCGTTTTTTTTCACTTTTAAAAGAAACCTTGTTTAATAAATGCGTAAGTCAACAAAAGTATGGGTCTTCTGGCAGTGTTTGTGGCACTTGTGTAGTTTTTCACCGCCACTGCGCAAATGTGGTTGCGGATTTTTTGACTTGTAACATAATAAACGTTCTGTTTTCCAGTTTTAAAACTAGTTTCTAGTGCGAAAATTTTTCGTCAATTTTGCGTTACGTTTTTATGGGGATTTTGACAGAATACTAGGCACAATGGAAGGCTGCCGCTCCCCAAACCTCTTGCGATATGCATTATATTATTGATAGAACTAAAATTATTGAAAAAATTTTGAACTGTTTTGGGCATAAGTATGAGAAGCGCTGGGGGTCGGCAGTTCCTCATCCTGCTTAGTATCCTTTTAAATCGCAGGGGTTTCAGGGGGTGACAAACTCCTTAAAATGAAACTGTCGCGTCAATGGAAAACTTTTCCACTGGCGGAAACTACAAAATTGCCGTTTTTGCACACTTTGTCAATGGCTGATCCACGGGGGGCCACCCCGGCCGTGGCCCCCCCAACAGCATCTCGACAAAAATTATATAGTGTCAATTGCTGTTCTACGCTGTTTATTTCTCTGTTTTATACACAGTAGTATAAGCACGCTTTAAAGTTTCTTGGCCCTGGAGTCATTTATGCGCTACAATTAGGGATAATAGACATTTATGGACTTTAAACAAGGGTTTAAGGACTCTACCCGCTTACGGATTCTTATTAGGGAGACCGACTCCTATTAATTGGAACACAAAATGGGGACCCCCCTCTTATTTGGGTCATTACAGTATGGGTCAAATATAAGTTTATTACCTGTAAAATTTTGCCCCCCCCCCATTTTGAGATCCTGGATCCGCCACTGCTTTGTGTAGTATTGTAGGTGTCATACAGCTTAAATAATGTGATTTTTGGAACTCGAAGCGACCATTTGTCTTTAGTTCGATAGCTGAGTCAAATAATATGCGTAAACTTTAGCTAAAACTAGAACTAAGATTTCAGAAGCCATTAAAGTGGTTATATATAATCGTATGCCTTGATTTTGTGTATTCGCACATACGTTTCAAATTTACTGCATAATTATGTGACGTCGTAACAGTGAGGTTGTGTTTAGGTGGTTGCTCAATTCGGTATTGATTTGCAAATGACCGCAATGATTAAAGTGTGCATCCGTGTATGCATTTAACTGCGATTACGTTGTGTATTTATGATTGCTTGTTACTTTTTGAGACAATCGCAATGGAACGTTGATAGAAACTTTAAGTTAAAGGCAGTACTGTTGCAATACTGATATAGATGGCATACACAAGTTTTGTAAACTTTGAAGCACGAAATGTATACGTGCTTGAGCGCAAGTCATCATGAAAATGACTTTTTTTGCGCCTGGAATTGCTTCGAGGCACACTCAAAATAATATTTCTGATATTTAAGAATTTCTTAAATTTAAGAAACATGATTAGCCAGGTGCACTTGAAAAGTATTTCTGTTATAATAGAAATGTTTTCAAAAAAGTTTTGAAATAAAGTCTGAAAATAAACGTTTTCCAGTTAGTTTTAGAAAAATTGTCTTAAATATCAGAAAAATGTTTCAGATTTTCGACAGAAAATACTTTTCAGAATAAACTCAGAAATACTTTTTTGTGTGCATTTGTGCATTGAGGTATGTATGTCAGTGAAAGAACAGAATCCCGAGATGTGAAATTAGACTAACGGACCTAAGATAAAAAAGGCGAGTGCTTAAGCCGTTTACGTCAGAACGTGACATACGGGCGTCGCATTTTACCAACTTGCGTTTACATTTACCTCTAAGAGAAGATCAGTAAATCTTACAGTTTAGAAATAACCAGCCATCAAGCATGAGTATATATTTATAATTGTTTTATCGCTACACTGCAAAAAATGGTGAGTCAAATTGACTCTCTCCGAAATAGGCTTTTCCGGACTACACAAAATGAGTTAAAGTTCGACTCCGTGAGAGTCAAATTCGACTCAAAGGAATCGCTCAGTGAGTCGAATTTGACTGTGGCGGAGTCGAATTTGACTTAGATTGTGTAGTCCGGAAAACCCCTATTTCGGAGAGAATCAATTTGATTAACTAGTTTTTGCAGTCTAGAACACATAAGACAAACAGTGTAAAAATTTGAACACCCGGTTTTCACTGCTGAGAATTTAAAATTCAATTAGTTCGTATTTAAACTTTTATAAGCAAACATTTACTGATAGTAATGTCATCGTCTAGGTAACGGCATATTAATCTTTGTTGTAGGCTGTGACGACCTTTCAGAAATACTCGAACAAGAATCAATAGTTTCATAAGTAACTGTGGTCAGAACAGGTTTCGATTGAGTCGCAGTGAATTGTGGTCCAGATCGAGATTGCAAATTTGGCATTGAATTTGTTGGTATCGTTGACTTGCTAGTTTTTGAAGAAGAGCACGACGATTCTACAGTTTTCGAGCTTTGAACTGAACACACAGACGAAGCTAATGAATTTGAACTGGACTCGAGACCGGAATTTTCGAATTTAGAGAGCAATTTTTGAGCACGCATAAATCTACAATGTTGACTTGCTGCGGCAACGATTATTGCAACTGCAATCGCAACAGTTATTGAACTGCATACAATTAAAGACGTTGGGTTAAAACACATCACACGTGTACGGCTGCTTGAAGGAATCGTTGTACGAGATTGAATTAGCGACAAAATCCCATTGTCGAATGTTGAATCGCCGTACACGTTATCATCAGTGTGCGACAAAGTCTGTTTTGCTGAAAGTATTTATACATAATATATAACTGTTTCCGAATGACCTTTACACGGCCCAAGAGTTTCAATTGCGTTGCAACGATGCACAAATTAATATTACAGAATATTAAAACTAATTAATATTGCGCGAAAATGTTAGGTACTTGCGAGATATTTTATTGACTCTGCAAAGTCTTTGAGAGATTTTACCCCAGACATAATTTTAAGCTACGAGTGGAAACTAGTACTTACTCTAGAACAAGAGGCGTTTATCGCTCAATAGTTATAATAATAAGACGCTCGGCTCCGAGGGGCTCTCACGTACATGTGGAGATTTTGTGTTGCGCATGCGCGTAATAACTGCAAACGCTGCGCATTATAAATTTTGTGTTCGCTTATATATACTGTTTGCCTTTTTGTTGTTAAAGCATAGCTGGCCCATGTTACTTTTAGGGCCGTCCCGGTTCCTGGTGGGTCTCTAAGCTTACATTCTACACATTTTTTGCTTAGGCTTAGGCTTAGGCTTAGGAATACGTTTAATCTACTGTTCGCCATATTGCCTACGCAGGAAAAGGCGAAGTCAACTTACACGGCATTGCTTCATCAAGATCCAAAATTTGAATGCTTGAAAACAGATCGTAGTTATTCGCCTGATCAAAATATATCTCAGACAGGTCATTTGTCTCATCCATGTCGGTTTGAATGATGTGTGTTCTGGCCAACTCGCGAGGTACTCGGGTAAAGGCTCGTCTCTTGATTGCCGTGTTACCCTCTCGGCCAACTGAATGCCATAGAGACTTTTCCGCACGCTTTGATGCGATAATGTCTTTATGACCGAGATCAAATAACCCCCTTGTTCTATCAGGGTGACGAGTGTCAAGTTTATTCGTAATAATTCTTTCGTTTCTTCTGTCGTTTTGAAACGGTTGCGTTTGATAGTTTACGTCGTAATTAAGTGCATTTTTTCCAAATCGACGAGTGAAACTTGTTGAACCGCCACGTTCCACGCGATTGCTCAATGATGGTACTTTGGACGAGGCTGCTGGCATAGAAATGGCATTATTCCAGCTTGGTTGGCTCCGTGTTAATTGTCGCTCGAAATTCAACACTTCAACTACAGACTGAGGCCGAGTCGTTTGACGTTTCGGCTGATTTTGACTCCAAACAGTTCGATTTTGAAACCTTGCACCAAAGGTTCGAAAGTCATTTAGTGGTTGCTGAGACGCCCATTTCTGTAGAAGGTCATCTATCGACGGTGACAACTCGATTTCCCTCAAAGCACTTTCTGTTGTCTCAATTTTGCTTTCAACTGATAAATCCTGTTCGTCGAGTTGAACACCATCTCTCAAATATTTCACTTCCAAATTCGAAGATTTCACGTTTTGCCACTTCTTACCACCTTTGCTATTTACGCTTAAGTATGGTTGGTGACTGTGAACAACTGCTATACCGGAGTTACGGTGAATTCCATCCGTTTGGCTCATTGAACTAGACACAGAAGCTGTCTGAATACCACGCGGCGGCAGCATGCTCTCTTCAGGCTGATTTGAACCAGTGGCAGGTAGGTCATAGTATTCATAAATGTAATTTTCTGCACTCGATTTACTCTGTTCAGTCACAGCATATTCAAGCAGATTATTATTGTCTGGTACGATGTGTTCATCGTTGTCGAACGCTCCTTCGCCATACAAACTATTGCTTTCTTGTGTTAACCCGTCGCCAGTTTGCTCACCGCTATACTCGACATAATAGTATTCGTATTCCGGCGCCACTTCTGGCGAAATGTTTTCCGTATTTTGAGTCGATGATGTAGTTTGTTCTATTGGATTCATTGTTCCTGAAGAATACTCTGCGCTTATCAACGATTCCGCAACAATTGACGCTGTTTTAGCTTCCAACAGATGTTCTTTTTTTGTTGTTTCCATCGTTGTCGTTGTTGTTGTCGTCTTCGTTTTTGTTGTCATTGTTGTTGTTGTTGTTGTGTTTGCTGTTGTAGTCGTTGCTGCTGCTGTTGTTGTAGTTGTAGTTGTTGTTGCTATAGACGAACCACTTGTGAAGTGTCGAACCAAAACTTCAGCGGACGTTTTGGAAATTTGGTTTGTGGCACTTTGCTTCATATTTGGATTACCCTTTAGAAAATAGCTGTCTTGTTTCGGTTGGTACTTGCTAATTCTTGGACGCATTGAAGATGTTTCGATTGTCGCCACAGTTGTCGATGTTGCGCATACTGCAGTCGGATGCGTGGCTGTTGTTCGTTCCTGATTTTTGCCTGCTAAAGTTGTGATTTCTTTCGATAAAACATCAGTTTCTATTACCGTTACTTTTGCTCGATTTCCATCGAAACCGTATTGGCTTTTGTGTTGTTTGCCAGTATTTTCTGACTTCAACTTAATTTCTTTGGCCGCGTTTGCGTAATCCGTCTTTGTGAACGACACTTTAGGCTCGATTTTAAACCGAACCGAATGCTGGTATGGTTGATCTGCTCGTCGAGAATCAGCATAACCATTTCCAGATCCGCCAATGACGCCAACAGACCCGCCGGTTCCGGTGTTTCCAGAACAGCGTGGCGGCTAAAATTGTACATATTATTTACGACGACTACAATATTCAAAATTACACGGCAACATTAGCAATTCCTTTAACTTACAACCTAAAAATTCTCTTGTTTATCTGCAGAAATTTGTTACTTTTTTAATTAACTGTCGATTTCCGTCCTTATTTACTTAAAAAACAATCGTAAAAAGCCCACTAAAATATCACCTTCACGCCATTTATACCTAAAAATATTTCTAAAAAAACACTGGGTAAAAACGTTTCGAATTTGAAATTTACTTAAAACCAGCGCTAAATAAGTTATACTTGCAACATGCTTTGTTTTCATAGTACAATCGCTGACAGTTAAAAGTCATAGCCTCATGAAAGAAATTATTTTCGACCAGTAGAATATTCTAAATCCATAGTTAAAAGTGTTTTTCTTGCTGATGGAGCCAATTTTGTGAATATATTCTCATTGTTGCTATACCTTTAGAATATATGCCCTGTTCAAAAAATACTTCGACATACCACAGCCATTTGACATTTTGTTTCAATTTTCATGCACAGCATCACTTGACATCGGAAATACAACGCTGATTTGTCTGCGAATTTGAATGCGTGAGTTTCTTGATACGCACGAAGCATTGTGCCATCGTATATTAAATCGCTCAGAACGTATTTATCGATACCACATCTATAATACATCACAAATACATATTTCACGTTCAATTTAATCTATGGCGTGCCGCCGAGGGTAAGAAGCAGAGCCAGCGGTTTTCCCAAGCCATATTTTTCCCACCAGGTATAGAGCCACACTGCCTTATTGTAAAAATTGTTAACAATTTGCGGATTTTAGTTAAAAAAATTTAATCTATTTTTCGTGTACCAGTCTTTCGAATTTAAATTTTTGTAACCGCCGGGGCTTTTTGTTTGAAAACCATACGCAAGATGACTCGTTTTAATTGGTTGGGGACAATTTCTATAGAGGCTTAACCTTTTCAATGGATTAGGGTGTGTTCAAGGGCGTACCCAACGGGTGCCGTAATGGGGCCTTGTCCCCCCAAATTTGGCTGGCGGCCCCCAAATAGACTCGGCCTATAAAAGTAAACAATCTTGAATTGTAATTGTTTGGGTTCCCAAAATTATTCGGTGCCCCCCAAATATAATTTTCAGAGCACGCCCTTGGTTGTGGTTGAAGTTTAGGCTTAGAATCAGTTCACAGTTTACGGGTGTCGCCAAAGCTTAGTATGATGCTCAGAAGCTTACTATAGTGATCCAAATCAGAGGGGACTGATATTTATTTGGCCTCTCCAGATGGTACCCTCCTTGTTATTCGGTTATGGACTGTTGTTTATTTTTAACCCGCCCTTCGTTTTACCGATATATATTCGGTATTGCGACAATGCGTGGAATTAAACGCTCGTCTTGTATAAAAAGCTTGAGCGATAATGTAAGGTTATACTTAGTGTACTTTCAAAACATAAGTATGCTTTAAAGTTTCGAACTCAACTTTATATGGTGGAGTCATTAATATGCGCTACAATCAGTGACAATTGACATTTATGAACTCTAATTAGAGTTTAGGGTCTATTCGCTTTATACGGATTCTGATTAAGAAAACGGACTCCTACTGATTGGGACTCAAAATGGAGACCCTCACACTTGTTACTTCGTCTTATTCGCGTCACTGCAGTATATATGGCCAAATGAACGCATTACTTATGAGTGCAAAACCCGTATATTACTAAAGTAACAGACGTGGCCGGTTGTAAATGAAAATGCTGCCTGCACCCATGCTTAAATTCATACCCACGAGCATCAAGGATTTGAACATCTTCATTTTGTCCGTCTTTTACGAAACAGCTGTGTACCAGCATTAAATGCATTGCTTCACCGTCTGAAGTAAAAACATGTTAAAATGTTGTTAATACTATTAAAAAATATAAAATAATAACGTATTAAAAATATAAAATAATAACCTATGAAAAAATATAAAATAATAACCTATTAAAAAATATAAAATAATAACCTATTAAAAAATATAAAATAATAACCTATTAACCTCTTTTCATAATGAATATTTGCAATTTCACATGAGATGTAATTTCAATGTGAGATTCGAACCCGAGTCTCACTGGTTGGAGGCGTTTACGATGACCACTGAGCTATAGGAGCTTGACGATCGAGCCCGAGTAGGCTCTCACGTCTTGTAGAGATTTTTCACTGCGCATATATATGTTATAAATGTTAAACACTGCTCACCATGTGTGCATTGCTCGTACATTATTATATTTAGTTGCTCATAGTATATTCTATGAGCGAAAGGGTTAATCGAGACGATTGTTAATTAGTCCGATTTTGTATCTAAAATCCAGTTTCAAACGGAACTTAGTAAATTTGCGTTGTATTAGCGTTTGTAGGCAGAGCGTAACCGAATATCTGTTTCCGGTAAAAGTCGGCGTCCGTTTCTGTTTTCGTTGTGGAAATTGTACCAAAAACAGGTACTGATATTGTTATGCTCAAAATTAGGAAAAAATTTAGTATATATCTAGAAATGTTTCAGCAAACATATGCTGCAAGTGTTCGATACCAGTCGTAGTGGGACTACATTTATTTAGCGAAGCTCGAACGCACGTAAGCAATTAACGTAATATGCGAATTAGCTATTAGCTAACTATTCAATTATCGGTTTTAGAGGTTTGTAAACAATTATTCAGATTCCTCGCACCCGAAAACCTTCAGTAAACCCTAATAATTATTGAAATAATTTAAAAAGTCCTAGTTTTGTCTTGTCAATTAAGCTAATATGCAAATTAGCTATTAGCTAACAATTCAATTATCGGTTTTGGATGTTTGTAAACAATTTATTCAAATTTCTCGCACCTAAAAACCCTTTAATGCTGCAATCATATTGCTTCTAACTGTAATAATTAGTGAAATATTGTAAAAAGTCCTAATTTAGGCTTATAAACTATGCTAATATGCAAATTATCTATTAGCTAACTGCACAATTATCGGTTTTGGCGGTTTGTAGACAGTCTACACAGATTCCTCGCACCCAAAAACCCTTTAATGCTAAAATTAGATTGCTTCTAACTGTAATAATTAGTGAAATATTGTCGAAAGTCCTAATTTAGGCTTAATTAATTATGCAAATTAGTCTGTAGCTAATAAACAGCTTAAAATTTTAAAACCCCAATGCGAGGTTAACACCCCAGGATAATTGGCTTTCAAACAAAAAAGTTTATCAAAATCGGTTCAGCTGTTCCTGAGATTCTTTTCGGACGGACAGACGGACAGACAGACGGACGGACATCCACCTTTCGACCCCCAAGTACAAAACATAAAGCGCTTCGTTTGCTCAATAAAATGAATGTTTTGCGAAATGCATTTAAAATCTTATAGCAATTTCAATGCATCCGCTGTTTTTTTCACAGTGAATTTACATTGCATGCCTCTCAACTGTGTTGCCGGAAAATTTAAAAGCAACTTTGAAACTTTTATGAAATGGCATTAAATACCTGGTTCGCATTTCCATACGTGAAATATTTTATCTCCAATGGCTGCATACCGAACTGATGGCCCATCTGGTGAACCGGCACGAATGGTGTACGAACAACGAGGCATTGTAATGCGTGCCTGTGCTTCTTCGGTTGTCATCATGCTTAAATGTTAGCACTTATACTTTCAAACAAATGCTATTATATCCGTATGCTATTTAAAATGGAAACATTTCTATTTTGCTATTTTATTCGTATGCTATTGAAAGTTGAAACATTTTTATTGGGCTCTTAAAACTCTCTTGTTTAATATGCCACAATAGTGTTTGAACTGACGTATAAGTTGAATCATATTTCTTAAACCAAGAGTGTATGATACAAGTGTAAGCAACTCTTAGGGTTCAGCATGACACAAAATGTACCCGGCACGCGATGTGTTTTTGGCCAACCCCCCTTATTTAGAAGAGGGTACAACCTGTGCGAGCCATGGCACTGGATATATCCGTCCTCAAAAACGCTTCGCTTATAGTAGGGGTATTGCATGTGACAGCGACCCTTAAGGAGGGATCGGCCAAAACCGCAACGCCCAGTTGTACACTTTGTATCATGCGGAACCACAAGATATGCACACTCTTGTATCATGCACCTCTTAGTTAGACAAACGGACATTTATGATTAAATATTTCCGATTGAACTCAAAATCACCACAGTTAATACGAGTGGCTGGTATGACAAAAACATTCTGCTTATTTTTGGCCTGATCTTTGATTTCAAAACTCTACTACCAACCACTGTGATATCGTTGATCAAAGTCGTGATTCGCAGTCGAAGTCAAAATTATTCGTGACGTATATTAACATCTCTTCTAACGCTATTTATTTGAGGTCATACGCGTGATCGTAGGTCATTTTGTGAGAAAAAAACTACTGGACCCAAGAATGCCTCCGATAGGATTATACGAAAACTTTTTTGACGTTCAATAGTTCAAACGAGCGTTCGACTAATTTATCTTTTAGGATATCAGTTTTGTTGATTTATAATTCCCAAGCTGAACACCATCCAAACTTTGGTCAAATGAGTTCCGGATGCTCAGACGCGACGAAATGCATTTGTTCCGCTAAATGATTTAAGCTAAGATTTGCTCAAACTAATTTAAAACACGAAAGATATATACTTTAAATATTTCAAAGTACAGATATTTGTTTTGTGTTTGATAATTGCAAATTTGTACACCGTAGGTGTATGTGTAGTTGACTAAACCGTCATTCAGAGCCAAATTAAGCACTTTGGGCCAGTCAAAAGCGAAATAAAACAACTTGGGCTAGCCCAAAGAGCAGAATAACGGTTTGGGTTAGTCAAAGGCGGAATACTTGGGCTAGCCTAAGGTGGAAGACAATGATGTACATTTCTGAGTAAAACTGTTTGGTCAATGTTATTCTTATGGGTGCAATAGTAGTGTATAAGCATAGTACTAAGCCTAAGCTTTATCGTAAAGATAAATTTTATAGCTAAGCCTAAGCCTAAGCCAAACAAAACTCCAATCCATATTGTGTAAGTATGTCATCAAGGTAATAGCAAATCATCACGCCTGTAGCTTGAGCAAAAAGAAACTTCTACCACGGGCAAACCTAAGTCGTAAATCCGCTCTGGACTAGCCCAATTCGGAATTGGATTATATTGAGTGTTAATATAATGAACTAACACAGCAACTGCAAATTTTATGTTACGTTGGTAAACTTGTATTTTTAAGTGATTTATCGTGATAAAAACTACATAGCTAACTTAAATTTTTCCTCGCCACACAGGACGCTATCTGAACTCTACAACCCAGTATTCTGGTGGCGTCCATGATAAGAAATCTAATTGATCAGTTCAGTTTACAACTGTATCAAACCTTTTTTGTGAGTTCGTTTTTCTGATTAGACAAGCATGTTAAACATGTTGTTTTGGCTAATTTAGCCGAACATAAACATTGACACATTTTCCAGTTATATCTTTAAACTTTGCCGCTAACTGCATGGCCGTTTCTCTGTCTCCCACGAGAAAGAAACATCTAAATCTGGTAACTTCTGGAGTTATCTTCAATACGCCAACCAAAACTAAATTTTCTTTCTGGTGAACCGCGTCTGGTTCAATGCAATGCGCCACAATGGCACTTAAATTAGCGTTTGTTGTAGTTTTTGAGTTTATATTTTCCCCTAATTTTAACATTTTGTGTATACATAAAATTTATGCGCTGACATGACGCAAAGAAGGCGTCGTGTCGGTACAATACTGTTTTGCAGAACTTTTTCAGTTGAGAGAATAGGGAACTTGATCCCGCCGGCTTTAATATAATTTTGTAGCATCGTAATTTTTCAGATGTGGTGTCAAAGTATGATATTTCATATCAGTTTAATGTGACCGTTAGAAAACTGTTAAATCAGTTTTAAACCAAAGTGCGCAGAATTCATGAAACCCTGTTCACGAGTAGCTGAGTGGTGATGGTATACGCCTCCCACTCCAGTCACTAGAGTTCGAATCCTAGCATAAAAGTAGGTCTCAGGGGAAATAGAAAATATTCATGTGAGAAAGTGTTAAGCGAAAAAATTTTCAATTTACTATCTATAATGAATTATTTGCAGCGGCAAGTTTTTCGAACGGGATTTTGAAAAGAACTAGTTGCAGCTGCAAGTTCTCGCAGCAAAAACTTGCACGTGTGAATCTGGCTTAATCTTGCAACCAGTTAATATGGATCAGCTTATCTTTTCCTGTCTAAACATATCAATTTTTATAGTCTATCTTCGTCATGACTTCAAGCGCTAATGAGCTATCGGTGAGCAAGCGGGTTAGGCTCAAGTTTACATCGTAGAAAAAAAACGGGGGTATCAAACACGAACTGGACTTCAAAGAGCAGCAAATTAATGTCCACTTGGACAACACCGAGCGTTACAAGAAGACCGTCAAAATCCGCACGAAACGTATGCGAGTTGTTTTACTAGAGTACTTTTTTCATGTTTAATACTTAAACAAATGTTGTTGGCCATTTCCACTTTGACCCTTCACGAGACTCTCTGATCAGATATCATCAGTTTTTAGTCTTAAAAACGAATAAACCATCTGTTTGCGATAAAACTCTTTTTCGAGCGTATGTTTATCACAATTCCACCTTAATGATTAATTTATTAAACAATCCGCTGAAAAAGAATACGCCAACGACGTTGGTGCACTCACAGTCTGTTAAACTAAATTTTTTTGCCAAAATGTCTATTGTTCTTGTAGTATAAATCAAATTCAGCCTTAATAGTTGTAGAGAATTAATTGTGAACCATGCGCGTTTACTATATACAGGTATACATTTAAACGTATTACCTACCAACATTAAATGGCAGGTGAAACTATATTAACGGTTAACAATATTAATACAATGACACTTTTTATAGGTTTCTTCTAATTTTTTGGTCTAAACAGAGTTTAAGGGTTGTGTTATACTCGCTGCGCGCCGCTAATTGAACTTTGCCTATATTTTTGTCTATAACGCATAGCGGCGTCCAGCAGAGCGCTGCATCACCTAGCGCAGTAAAATATAGCGCAAGCGTTAGTTCGCCGGTGTGACATCAAAGACCCTGATTTAATAGGGTGCCGGCCTCAAAAGACGACTAAACTATTATTTCGCCAAATAAAATAGAAGAAAACGGTAACGCAATAACTCAATAAAAGACTTGTACATTTGCCTACGTCATAAATTCGAATTGGTGACCGCCGTCCTCGGCGCCCACACTTTGACCATGAGAAACTATTCATATACTGGTTAAATGGCCCATGTATAGAACAGGGCCAGATCGTTTTCCGGAGGGGCTATAATGGAGTCAGTTTAAGCTTAGACTAATTTTTCTTCTCAGGCTTAGGCTTAGGCTGAAGAATATGCTTGTACTACTGTTCCGGCCCTGTTATGTATACACGTGCCGGTAAAATGCTAAATTTACTTTCGTACCAAAGTTGCAAGACTATTATGAAAACATCGTTATTTGCAGTACATTTTCATTAGTTTTTGTATACTTATTTTTAATAGAAAATATGTCACGAAAGACCGTTTCTGTAGTTCACTAATTGTTGTCGTGTTGTTATCGAGAGTTATATTTATAGTTTGACAATCAATATTTACATTTAGTATTAAGCAGCTAAAATCATGCCAATTCTATCGTACAGACTTAAGCCGACCCATAATTTTTTAATTTGTGCTTTATTAATAGACTCTCATAATTAAGCGTTAATAGATTCATCATAAGTAACGTCTCGCCGTTTCATTTATAAGGTTCCAATTTTGTTAACACTTACGAAGATATATTTGTGATGTTTTTGATAACAATAATAATAATAACAATAATAATAATAATAATAATAATAATAATTACACTCAAAGTTTTATCCGCTCAAAATGCACTTCGGCGACAAATAACGTAAACCTGTTAAAAGCAAAGCGATGTCTCGAACGAGTGTTATGTTTCGCTGTGCTCGACTGTATAAGCTTAAGAATATGTTTTTTCTATTCTTCAGAACTCGAAGCATATACATTTGTTAAGAGTTTGTCTTTATCTTTTAGCGATTTGTACAAATTTTGAGATAAGTTATATGATTAAAGCTGGAATGGTTGATATACGTATTTTGGGCCCCGTCCCAGTATTGGTTTGTTTTTACAGTGTTTTCATACAACAGAAACGTGATTGGTCTGCGAAAAGAACACAATATAATACATTGCGCAACATATATAGTATTATTCTTGCTGGCAGCACTGATAAAAGGCATTTATTTGTGAGACGAACTGTAGGATTTGAAAACGACCACTTGGACATTTGAAATGAGTTCGAATTCCGGTAATCTAAACATTTGTCGTTCCCTACTGATCCAACCAAACAAAGACAATCTGTACGACATTGGAAAATACATTCATTGAAGTTCACTGTTTTATTAAATATAATTTTTTTCTGCTTCTAGCTTTTCGCCTATTAATATTGCGATAATAAACAATCGATACTCTGGAGATTCGTGGTTTGTGAAAGTTGATGAAAAAAAACTTTTTTTGCATTTAAAACATCGTCGTGTGTTCTAAACAAATGCTACGTCAATGTATCTGGAACGGACAAACCATATAAATTACAGGGAAATTCATTTTGTTTTTATTTTGTTCACATCTCAGCAGGACTCGTGCAACTTTTCGATGAAGTTGGAATTTGTAGCACTTCGGTTCGTCATTAGTTGCATTGGATTAAAATCAATCTGCTGTACGCTGGTTGAAACCGAGATCGCTCTAGCGCCGATACAAGTAGGTCGGGCAACATCGAATGATTTAGGTTCAACATTCTAGTCCACGCTTGTACAAACTCTTATAATACTTTGAAACTTTGAAAAGCAATTTTACCACGACATAAAAGGTAGGATGCATTGAAATGGATTGCTTGAAAATTATATTTTTTATCGTTAAATCATACCTACCTCATTTTTTACCTAAACCTTAACCTTAGCAGTTTAAGCTGTTATATGTCGGATCAGACCCGCAAAAACAAACTTAAATATTAACACAGGTGATGTAAACCACGTTCAATGATGGCGAAAACTTAAAATTTTAGTGAAACTTTTTTGCGTCTTAAACGGAACACTTAAGCAGAACTCAACTTTACGCCGAATTTTACAGTTGTATGTTTTAAGCTGCCGAAATCGAAACTCATTTTTATGTCAACAAGAAAAATTGGCGAATTTTTGAAATTTAAAAGCCAACGTTTGTTTGAAATTTAAAAATTTATCAGTTTGCCATTAGCAGAAAATTAATTGTCCTGCGAATCAGATTTTGAACGTCGCTTTGAAACGCAATTCGGGGAAGTGTGTGTGTTTATAGTATTTCAAGAATTTGTTCAATTGAACAGATGAGACTTCGCCGCTTTCTTGGGTCATGTGTTTTGAGTTATATGGGTTATGGTATCTAAAAGCCGTGGTTCATGTCGGGTCACGGTTCGCACATCTTGACTCATTCAAGGTTCAACCGGAATTCCTGTTCCGGTCGGAATTCGTCCAAAAATTCAATTCCTGTTCTCGTTCGTTCATGTCGGGTCACGGTTCGCACATCTTGACTCATTCAAGGTTCAACCGGAATTCCAGTTCCGGCCGGAATTCGTGCAAAAGTTCAATTCCTGTTCTGGTTCCTATTCCTGCATTGCGATAAACTGAAATAAAACGAAAAAACGTTGGTTATGCACTCAACAAAAGTGGTGTCTCCACTGGGTTTTTAATTTAAAAAACCAATTTCGCTGGCTTCAACGATTAGATTTAATTCAAGTTCAGTGCTTTCAGCTAAGATAATAATATATTGTTTTCATTTTAGCGATATGATAGTGCTTGATTTGCCTTCATAAACAAAAGTTTATCTCTACAAAGTGAAGCTTTTCACGCGTTTATGAACTATAGCGAAAGTTCAGTCATGTGTTTTATTTGCTTGTTTATGCTCAAGTTTAGCAAAATACAAACTTCCAATTTGAACTACTATACGATTAAGTTATACTTCGTAATGATCGAGTTAACGAGTTTACCCGCTGGTATAAACGTGGACCAGGCAAACAAATTTGGGCAAAGAAATTTTGACTTGGGTACACTAATGGTTAACATGGGTGGAATATGGTGTCGCGAATAATTCTATAGTAGTTCTGTTTTGAAAACTAACATTAAGAAACACACGAACATATATACATATATATTTACGAAAAATATTTCAGTTGTCTTAGTATATGCGCTGTGACATTTCAATGCCTTTGAAGTTTAGGTTCAAAATCGTGTTTAAAGGTTTAAACCTTCACAGATTACTGTAGTATAAATTTAGATAAAAGAATCTACGGCATTCGTGTGGACCGTTAGCTGAAATGTTGATAGTTGCGTCTCGTGACTGTGTACTATTGTGCGCCTGGTTCAATCTTTGTTGAAAACATCAGTACAAGATTAATCATTTTATAGCTCGAAAAGCATGACGGTGCCTGACAGTATTGTTACAAATTCTGTCTTTTAGGTGTGTTAGAACATTTGCTTGTTTTTCATTAGATTTTCTATATATATTTATATATATATTGTAAATATATTTTATATATATTTAATGTAAATATTATATAACAAATTTCACCTGGTTTTACAGTTTGAATGTTTTTCGCTATGGGTTTCTATTTTGCAACTGCTAATTTGAATGATAACAATAATTTGCTATATTTAATCAAGTTTACAGTTTTAACTTTTTCAGTTCAAAATACTTTTCTGGTAAACGTCGAATGGCCAACCATCAGGGTGCAACGGGAGGTGAAAAATAGCGGAGCCTGAGGTCACCGAAACTTGCCGGAGCCTGAGCCGGAGACGGAGGTGAGGCGAAATTATATACTAAAAATGATGGTTAATTGATTAATTTTAGCCAATATCTGCAATATGTTGCTAAGTTATTTGGTTTTACGTTAATTTTCTGGAAAGGTTCGGAAATTCTTTTATGAAAATTGTGACAAAAGTAAAGCGAAACACACTAAACAGATAAATTTGGCTAAATTCTGCAAAATTTTTACTACCAAAATTGCCGGAACCTCCGGCAAAAATTCTGCCGGAGCCGGAGGCCGATTTTATGCCGGAGACGGAGGCAGACCTCCGGTTGCACCCTGCCAACCACCAATAAACAGTGTAAAATGACACTTACCTGACTTCAACAGGAGACGCTGTAACTTGTTTGTCAGCTTCCATAAAAAAGCATCGAATTTTGAACGCGCGATCAACTTTAGTAATGAACGTTGAATGAAACGATATTACAATCGTTGTTTCGTAAAACATACCGGGTGGATTTGTCTAAAATAATAATAATAATAATAATAATAATAATAATAAACAGTCGTCCATTTGAGATAGCAAACCGTGTCGTTCAAGATTCAAAAGGAGCTATTTTCAAAACCAAACAGTAGCTTATACTTTCGAACAAAACTAGCGCCATTGAAGATTTCTCGGTGTGGTGGTTTTCTAGATTTGCACCAACCCCCCCCCTTCCACAAAAATGACACTTCCAATATTGTCCATTTTAGCCCGAGAGGCGAACCCGCTGGATAAAAAAACTGAAATTGGACTAACATTTTACTATAAATCCGAACGAAACATAACACATTTGTTGTTATTTTGCCTTCAAAATTGCTGACGACATGTTGTTATTTTGCCTTCAAAATTGCTGACGACATTAAGTACATTTTATACAAATGAAATACATTTATAATCCGGATTGCAATTAATATAGTATAGTCACGATACAGATGTTTAATCTCGCGTGCAGGGCCGGTGCAGCCACCCCCCATACCCTTCATTTGGGGGGTCCACCTCTAAAGGACCCCCTCCGTGACCGGTTGAAACAAAAACCGCTTAAGTTTTAAAATGCGTCTGGCTTCTCGCTCGCTTCGCTCGCGAGTTTGGGGCCCCCACCCGGGAATTTGGTGACAGTCCATACTCCTGCGTGCTCCGGCACTGCTCGCATGGCTCCAGGGAATTCAATTCCTTGACTCCCTAGATGTAAGCGTTTTGTGCACGAATGCTAGATGCAATTATTGCATTCAGAGCAGAATATGCATTTAGATACCGTACCTGTCTACCTCGCTGCAATCCGCATGTATTGCTTCGAACCGTAAAACTGATCGCCGATGATGTTCCTGATCCAGGTTTATTGCAAACGCGATCATCAGCGCGTCCTTTGACAAACACACGTCCTTGAAATGGATTTCGAGACCGTGCTTGTATGTGAATTCCGTCTTCTTTGCACGAAATCGTCAAACCATTTGAGCCTGATGCGTTTGTTGGATTTTTTTCTGAAAAGTATACTATTATATGAATGATACCATTTCGATTAATCCAAGAGTTTCCAGCGGTTGAAACTATTTTGTTTGAGTAGTGAAATTTTGCAGTTTTAAAGTGAGTTTGGTAGCAAATTTTTCAATATTTTAAAAGTATCCGATTACGCCGGCAGTGCAAACGTTTTCGAGTCGCGTTGTCTCGCCATAGTTGTCACCGTTTTCGCTGGAAAATGAACTGCGAGTTTCAGATGAAATATTCGCATTCTGCATGGCAAATGCCGCCGGCGGAATGCATTTTGCAACGATGAACAGTTGGAATGATTCCTAGAACTGCATACTAGAGTTGCCGGCGATAAGATAATTTACAAAAATGAGTGCCTACAAGAGCGTCTACATTAAATTATGTCTAAGGGGGTTCACTAAATAATTTTGGAGCTCTCCTTCAATTGCAATTCAAGATTGTTTACATTTAGACCGAATCTATTTGGCGTACACCAGCCAAATTTGGTGGGGGGGCACGGCCCCACAGTGTCATCCGTAGGGACGACCTTGATAGCCTATACAAAGAACATGGTGGCAAGCTTGCAGCCGTCCCGGAAATTAGTTAGCTTGCTGGCGGCATTTCAATCTATATGGCTAATGATAGCGGATAAGCATGAATTCATGAATTAAAAAAGGTTTGTTCAAGTAGTTTCATGTAGTCTGGTATTGTTTAATAGTCAAGAAGTATCCATTGTTAGATTTTGGGACCTCTACCCAACAGGACCCAGCCTTTGGCTTTGGTGGGCGGTGTCGCAGTTCTGGTATAAAACCCCAGTCTTGCCAGGGATGCGGAAACGATTTTTTTCTAGCGAGTTCAAATTAAGCAAAGTCACAGTGAGAAAAACAGCACCTTCCGAGGCTTGGTTCTCGAGCGATTCAGTGATGAATCGTGTCATGTATTTGCAAGCAAGGGGTAAAATGGCGATGTGTAGCGCAGAAGGTCTTGCGAGCGAAGCGAGCAAGAAACTTGTTTATGTTTTTCGATAACTGTTTTGAATTCCAACACGAAACTTTAGTTTCGGCACATTTTTATGGATATTAGTAAGGTCGCATAGTATGGGAGGGAAAGAAGAACATATTTCCTATTGAAATTTTCACAGGAACAAGTAAAAATACTTATTCTGGCTTACAAATAACTTTCTGGATACAAGATGTCAAAAAAGCTTGTTAACATGAGATCGCACCCACTAGAATGAAAAACCCTGGCTACAGCCCTGATGTCAGCGACGCATTTCAATTTCTCTATTGGAGTCGGCAGACGTTCCAGATACCCCTGTTCCCGAGTGACTGAGTCTTACTTTTATTTTATTAAACGTTCTTTTTTTGTTCCACTGTTCTAGTTGCTCAAGTATCCAAGAGTTAAACGCAATGGTTGTAATTTTTGAAATGATACAATCCCGAACACTGGTTAAACACGAATGCAATTTCAAAACTGGGCTTGAAAACTTGACGAAAAAATGCACTGCGTCTAGGGTCCATATTCTCGAATGTGTATAGCAACTATCATCAGTTAGTAATACATTTTCACACTGGCTAACTATTGCAAATTCTGAACTCAAAATCGGTACAACAGTAGAGCAAATCAATTTCAAAAAATGTAGCAAATTTGAGTTTCAGCATTCACTGGTTCGAAAGTTACAAGACCTATCAGCAACTGATGATAGGTCCACACACATTTGAAAATATGTGTCTAGGATTCACGGAATAGCAACAACTTTACTTGTTTGTTTGTTTTGGTTATAATTTGCATTTATTTGAAGATATCGACTCTAACGAAGCCAATACAGGTCGCGTACGCGGCAAGAACTCTTACACCCCCATTTTGTTTCCAGGTATACGCGCAACCAATCCAGAAGAATAACCAGAGGTTGTTTCCTTTTCGTAAAAGGAATTTTGGTACAAAAACACGGGTGTAGCCAGTATCTCAGTTAGACTAGGGGTATAACCAAATTTAAAACCATTTGTATGAGCGAAGGTAACGAGCGAGAAAATGCTTTTTCTGCCACACGGTCCAACGAGTTGGTTACATTTTAAAGCCTGTACTTTTTTTGGTACCAGAAATTCCCAATATTTTCCATTATACATCTATCGTATACGCTCCTGTACAGCATGTCATGGGCACACGTGAAGCTTCGCATCCTGGTTTTATACTTATACATTTGGTTATGAAAACCAGAGCTTTTGAAAAATATTAGCTTGTTATCACTCAAAATAATATTTTTGATATTTAAGAAAAAATTTCGTACATTTAAGAAATATAATTAGCAAGGTACACTTGAAAAGTATTTCTGTTTAACAGGAAACTTTTGAAAAAAGCTTTGAAATAAAGTCTGAAAATAAACGTTTTCCGCAGTTATTTTTAGAAAAATTGTCTTAAATATCAGAAAACTTTTCAGATTTGCCACAGAAAATACTTTTCTGAATGAATCCAGAAATATTTTTTTGTGTGTAATTTGTTAACGTAATGACTAGCAACAGTTGGTGCAGCGAATGCTGGCCTGCGTAGATATATTTGTGTTTGCTAGCGCAATAATCTGTAAGATAGTTTGAATCTGACATTGAAACAAAACAAAAAAGATCGGTTAAGAGTGCAAAATTTGTATTAATCATTTTAAAAAATATGCTGCGTATAATTTTTCAATCGGCTTGTACCTTGCAAACTAAGTATAAATTGTAAGTTTGGTACATGCCTGTGGTCAACTCACAATATAAGGTTCCAAAAACATTATAACAGAAGCGAGCGAGAATTGAACATAAAACTTGCATTGCAAGACTAAAAGCTTTGTAACGGGGTCATTTTTCCAAACGGCATAAAGTTGTTGAGCCAACACTCAAAATGTTTCTGATATTTAAGAAATAATTTCTTACATTTAAAAAATATAATTAGTAAGGTGCACTTTAAAAGCATTTCTGTTATAACAGAAAAGTTATTAAAAAAGCTTTCAAGTTTGAAAATACAATCGTTTTCCAGTTATTTTTAAATAAATTGTCTTAAATATCACAAAAACTTTTCAGATTTGCCACAGAAAATACTTTCCTCAATAAACTCAGAAATACTTTTTTGTGTGAACGGCAACATTTTGTGACAAAAAATGAAGTTTCCTAAAAATGTGAATATTCTAAATATATAACAAAACGCATTTTTTTGAATGATAGCAAAGTGATTATTACCTAAAATACTTTTGCAAACTTCGGTCACTAGAGAATTTTGAAGTTCCTGTTGCAAATCAGTGAAACGATCAACCATAAATACGTGATTTTGTACACCGCCGGCAATTGCAAGCAATTCTTTTTCCGAAATATCAGGCGTGATTGCTACCGTGAACAGAGTCATACCAGCGTTGCGTGCTGCGTTCGAAGGTCTAAAACATTAACACTGTTCCATTTACACTGTAAATTTTTAACTCCGAATGAGTTGAATTAACTCAGTCTGAACTAATCGGAATTTGCAGCGTATGTTTGCTCTTAAGTTCAAACTTTCGGAATGGTTACAAGGCAACGAACGTCTTACTGGTGCACCTGTATAAGAGTAGTGGTTTTGAGGAATGCAAAGGTTGCTGGACGTATAATTCATAAACAAGGTGTATTTGTATACGTTGAATACTGCAAAAAAATGGTGAATCAAATTGACGATCTTCGAAATAGGTTCTACGGGACTACACAAAACTGAGTCAAATTCGACTCCGCCAGAGTCAAACTTGCGACCTGGTGAGTCGAATTTGATTCTAGCGGATTCGAATTTGAGTCAGTTTATGTACTCCCGTAGGGCCTACTTCGGAGACAGTCAATTTGACTCGCAATTTGTTTGCAGTGTAGAGTTATTTTCGCAAGTACTGAATACGCAGTGCCGTAGCTAGGGTATCCTAGTCACCGTTAATATCGTAAGTTCATCGCCTAGCGTCCGTAGTGTTTAACATTACGGGCTGATAAAAGTGAAATATTGATAATTACCACAGGTTGGGGAGGGGCAGAACGGTGCCTGAACCGATACGTACTATAAGGTTACCGTTCAAACTTACTGTTCGACTTCGTCTTGCGATGTGCCATCAGTGATCACAACACCAATAAGTTGCGCTGCGGGTCGACGACCTTTTGACGAACTCAGTTCGTTGTTTACCATATATCTGATAGCCTTGCCAGTATGAGTTGCTCCTGATGATCAATCATATTTTATAGGCGCATATCAAATATGTTCATTTGGGAAAGGTTTCGGCAACCAAAAAACTTACAGTAACGGTTGAGTTTTGAAAAATTCGCGAGCGAAGCGAGCAGAAGCTTGTATGCACATGGGAACAATATAATTATTTGGAAGAACAGACTAATTTGCATCCAATTGTTAAAGCTTAGGCTTAATAGGACACTGTTCGGTGAGGGTTGTTGATCGTGGAATGTCGCAAATTCCGATAATATATACACACTAAGTTGCTTATTGTCAATTGCGGAAACACATAAACTTCTCACGGCGCTTCATGATCATTGGATACCCAAATTTGAATATTTGATAAATTTGATTTTTTAAGGTCCTAAAGTCTACACCACTGTGGACCCAAAAAATTGTTTTGTTAAAAAGTTATCCAAGATATACATCGTTGAACGCAGCATGTGCCGCTGAGTTGAACGGTGGCAAATTTTTGACAATCAGACGTCTGGCGGGCGAGTCGTGGTCAAATATCTGGTTTGGTGCGCTTCCAACGCTTTGGGACGGCGCCAAATCACTTATTTTGACCATAACTTGTCAGCCGATATTTGATAGTGAAAAATGTAACACCATTCGATACAGCTTGGCATGTTGCGGCGAACGGTATAAAATTTATTTAACTTTTGGACTAAAAAATTTTTTGAATCCCAAGGGGCACGTTTCTTTACCTTCTAAATATACAATTCGACTAACTGCTTGAGTTACTGCACCAGTGCTACTGTGTTGATTCAGGCTAAATTCTGTTTGTGGTTCGTCTGAATACTGTACAATTCCGACCTGAAAATAGTACTATAAAATCAGTTTTACCGTCATAAATTTGGTTCGAATCGTTTAATATTCCATACATTTTTAATATCGGGCTTGTTTATATTCAGGAGCCGGATGCGAAGAGAAACTCAGACTCCGCGGGTCCTGAGCCCCGTCTCTCTCTCATCCCTGTACAAGAGTCGCTTTGTACGACTAAGTTATATACAAAAGAAGTAAATAGCAAATATGGTCGGGTATTGGTTAATTTAAGTGGTTCATAGTAATAACACTTCGGTCCATGTAAAGATCAGGGTCGGAACGTTTTTTGCGATACTGCAACTTTCGACAATTTTCCTTAATCTCTCGTGAAATTTTAGCATTCGATCAGCTGAAGTCTTTGCGACTTTCTCGAAATGCACTTCACGTAAGAAGTTTTATGGAAATATTGTATGCGTTAAAGATTCAATGTAAAATTTGAACCGAGAAACGGAACTGAAATTTTAAGCCTAATCGCTATTTTAAAACATTCATGGAAAAAATAAGCAACGTTTACCTGAAGCGCATCAGGTCCAATTTCAAAGCTCGATATTACGTTGGACACAAACCGTTTAATTTTATCAAAGTCGTCACCGATTGATGATGAGCCGTCGAGAATGAAAATGATGTCTGTCGGCACGTCTTTGAGTTCACATTTAACGTTGCCAGTTTGATCTGTAGGTAAACTTCCGTCTAGAATTATAAACTAAATAACGTGATATATACATAGCGAATTGAATACTATGTTTGCAGCAGTGAGTCGAATTTGACTCAGTTTGTGTAGTCCGGAAAAGCCTATTGCGAAGATAGTCAATTTGATTCACCATTTTTTTTTGCAGTGCGGCCGCGTGTTGTTTAAGCATCTACGAACTCAAAAGCATTAACGCATGATTTATATGCAGACAGACTGGAATATCTACCGGAGCTATTTTACGAATATGTTTTCTACCTGTCGTTGAAATACTAAACGGCTGCAGCCGTTGTGTATTAATAAATATATTGTGGATGTTAAGAGGAAATTTGCATCATTGGCCACAAGAGTTTAGCTGCTATGTGTGGACGGTATATAAACCAGCATTTTGAAGCAGATAATGTAGCGTGCAAAAGAAACTATTAAAAGTTCAACGTGTAAATTTCTTATTTGACTATCTCTATATGGATAACTGTCACATTTTGTTATTTAAACTAACTTTGATCAGAAACAGTTTGTAATGATGTTGATTATCCTAGGCAGGGCTGTATTAATAGTGTTTGCTTAACTTTTAGAATTTAAGCAAGCAGAAACTTTGAACTGTTTACGACATCCTATTTTGTTTTCATACCTACTGTAGTGACCCGAATAAGAGGGAGTGACTGATATTTACTTGGTCTCTCCAGAGGGTACACCTGTCATTCGGTTATGGATCATGGTTTATTTTTATCCCACGCTCCGCCACCATTCGAGTCTGACATTTATCTGGTACGGCAATTATTCATTGAATTAAACGTTTATTTGTCTTGTATAAAAAACTTGAGCCATAATGCAAGGTTGTACTTAGGAATGTACTGTCAAAACTTAAGTATGCTTTGAAGTTTCGAATCAACTTTATTTGGGCCAAGAGCTATTTATGCTCTACAATTGGGGAAAATTGATGCATATGGACTCTAATTAGGGCTTAGTTACTCTATCCGCTTACGGACTCTTATTAGGGATACGGACTCCTATTGATTGGGACTCAAAATGGGGACCCCCCTCTTATTACACCCCTCTTCTTTGGCTCACTAGTGTACGTCAATCGCGAATCCAAAAATTATTGACGTCGGTGGGGCCGATATTTAATAGCGAAAGTTCGCGAGCAAAGCCAACGGAAAGCCTAAACACACTTTTAGTGCTACAAATGTCAATATGAAATTTCAGTTTTGACCCCTGTTAGAGGTCTAAGCCTAGCTGGTTCTCCTTGAATCCGCCAGTAAAACCATACATATTTGCTTAAAATAATGTCGACCTTTTAAAACCGATATTTCATTCATTAAGAAACAAGAAAGCGGATGTTTCGTTGATATAAATGTTAATTTTGCCGTTAATGGAAATTTTTAAAAATAACCAGTGACGCAAGAAATCGATTAAGAAGAGTTGTGCTCGAGGCAGTGGCAAGCATGACAACAGTATTTTGTGATGCGACTTCGAAACCCTACCGTATAGTAAGTACAGTTCGCGTAGTCTTGAGCAAAGGTTTTGTTGTTCAGTTACATAATCTTTAGGCTAACGTAAATAGCGAGTTTACGTAATACTGATCTTATTCGAAGCGATTAACTGTACAGAAAAGCCTATAGTTGCGCTTGTGATTGTCCGTGCCTTGTTCTTAGTTTGCTTCGTATCAGGCTGGGTGTAACGGGAAATGAAAAATACCGGAGCCGGAGGTCAACAAACTTGCCGGAGCCGAAGGTCAAAATACTTGCCGGAGGTGAGGCGAAATTAGGTAGTTAAGATAATGTTTTATGTGTTAATTTTAGCAACTGTCTGTAATGTGTTTATTAAATCGTTTGGTTTTACGCTTATCTTTTTGCGAAATGTCGGCAATTATTTCTTCAAAATAGTGCAAAAGTTTACAACAAAACGCGCAAAACAGATAAATTTCGTAAAACTATATCAAATTTGACTATCAAAATTGCCGGAACTTCCAGCAAAAATTGTACCGGAGCCAGAACTGGGAGTCGATTTTCTGCCGAAGCCGGAGCCGGAGGCAAATCTCCAGTTGTACTCTGTTTCGTATAGTTTTTTTAACAAATTGAGCGATCGAGAAACGAAGATCCCGTTACTTTGTGGCATTTACATTCAAGGACCTGTTATCATTATTCATGAAGCTGTTATTCTCTGGGCTCTGGCTCGTATGCAACAGTTTACGACAGCTAAATGAGGTCCGACGACTGCTGCGGTTTTATCCATGTCTTACAGTTTTTGGTTTTATTTCCGATTTCGAAGCATATTTTTGAACATTTGGAACCATTAAACCTATCGGTGATTGATATGATTGTATATTTTGTGAGTAAATGCTTTAACTAAACTTTTTCTGTTTCGGGTAAAGAATGGTTTTCGGTAAACAGGTGAAACAGTAAAACTTTGGTTGTTTGTGAAACGACTGCGCTTCTACCAGTGTCAACTTGGGTCATTACTTCAACCAAGAGTGGATGATCACTCTTTATAACAAGAGTGTGCAACTGGGTACATTCTGTGTATTACAGAATGTACCCGGCACGCGTTGCGTTTTTGGCCTATCCCCCTTGTTTGGTGGGGTCTGTATGCAGTTTTATATCGTAGTAATGCTAGGAGCAAATTGTAACCCTCTTTGTTTAAGAGGGGGGTAGGTGTACTGAAGCATACGTTATTGTTAATCTCTTGCTTAACCCCCAACCCGATTGAGGGGGGGCGAACAAAATGCAACGCGTGCTGGTACAGTTAGTACTATGCACAGTCCAAGCAGTTGCACACTCTTCTGCAAGGTGGACATCATCCACTCTTGCTTCAACCAAGGGTGCATAATACAACAGTGTGCCACTCTTGCGGTTCCACATGGCGCAAAATGTACCACCGGGTGTTGCATTTTTGACCGACCCCTTTGGTTTAGAGGGGGTAGTTGTTATATCCAATAACCTTAAATTAAACTATAAGCGAATCATTTTTGTTGCCGGATCAATAATGCGTCATGGTTCGAACAGCATGTACCCCCTTCAAAATAAAGGGGGGATACAGCAGAAACGCAACGCGTGCCGGGTACATTCTTTTCTACACAGAATGTGCCCAGTTGCACACTCTTGTCAAAGTATGCATCATCCACTCTTGCTTCAACTGACGGTAAAAATTTATACCCAGGTTTTCAGCGAACACAACAGTATGGTTATTGGGATTAATTTAATAAATCCGCTGAGAATCTAAACATTAATATTTGACCAAAAACCTTTTTCAAGTTTCTATCGCCATCACAGCACCAGGTTCTTTAAAACGGATTTTCTTAAAATTCACTTTTGTTCCTCACTTTTAATGTATTCTAATGAATTTGGAAGCTCACGTAAAGTGCAGAATAATTTGAAATTTATAATTAATATAATATTTGATATACATTTTCGTTTTAAATTTTAAATTTTTTCTAAAACGGTTTCTAACTATAAACTTGTAGTACCCAGTTTAGTTATAAACTAAACCAGTAGTGATTGTTTTTGAATTCTGCGAAAACACCGCCTTCTGTTAGTCCTTTGTTTCTGATCAATCAAACCAAAGCATTACAGTTATTGTTAATATTTTATACCATCGGATATTGCCGTTTGTACTACCCTAAATGTCGCTTTAATTTTTAACTTATTTCAATTTTTTACGCAAGATGAAGACAATGGCTACGTTTCTGATATCTTACTTAAGTATTTACTGAGCTTATGCTTAAGTAATTACTTAAGTCGCAAACTTAATTAAATACTTAAGTTTTTGGTCCAAAACACATCAACGCCAAATGTCAGTTATTGTCATAAGAACAAAGTAATCGTTTAGTTTTATATCAAGGAGGCATCATGAGGCTACAGTTTCAGTTAGACCAAGGACAGTATGCCTGAACAGTTAATTTGTAAATATATCAAATTTAATCAGCGACTTAAGTTCTAAGTTGAGCTTAAGTAGGGTTTCAGAAAACCCAGCCATGGTAAATTAAACATACCAGAATCGACCAGCCCGTTGTCGATTGCAATCGAATCGCACACGTCCTAAAAATAGCAAATATACTATATTTGCGCGTTCTGCTTGAATCTTTTTGCCATTCTAATGTCTTGAAATGTAAAAAAAACAAAAAATACATTATTTAAACATAAAATGACCAAATAAGAAACGAATAACGTGCCAGTTTTGCGAAGGGCTACCGTCAAAGTGAATCTAACGGGCTTAAAATAAACAAAAACGTTAAAAAAACATTCGCAAAAATTAATCATTACTCTAGCGTTAGTGAACCAAAACACGAACCTAATTTCCGCATTGCGAGACAAATGAAACTTTAGCCTTATTAGGATTCCGTATTTGAAAATTTTGTGAATGGGCCCCTTGGGTGTCAGTGGCTACACCATTTGGGGTATCAGAGGCGCTCTAAGCACGGCACTGAAGAAACACAAAGGTTTGATAAAGTATATTAACTTCGAACAAAAACGTGTGTAGTCGTTTTTATGTGATATCAAATTCAGTTCTTTTGAGTCCGTTTCGCGGATTATAAGTTAATATCTTGGTTAAAATAGCATTTGAAATTTGTTTTGATACAAAATATATCAAATTATTAAATAGTTAAGGTGGCACTATATTCGATTATTTAAATATTCGCACACTGATGGACGATGACGGACCGTTACGGATGTGCTGGAAAGCAACACTGCAAAAAATGGTGAGTCAAATTGACTCTCTCCGAAAAAGGCTTTTCCTGACTACACAGTCTGAGTCAAAATTCCTGCAGTGAAGCATAATGGCGTCCGAACTCGACTTTTAAACATTAAACTTTTAGAAACCCACTTACCATCAGAGTAACCAGATTAAACGATAGCAAATGCAGCCTATGAAAGCTATATTTTAATGAAACGAGAGTGTAACTACACTGCAAAAAATGGTGAGTCAAATTGGCTGTCCCCGAAATAGGTTTTACGGGACTACATAAACTGAGTCAAATTCAACTCCGCCGGAGTCAAATTTGACTCACTTTAGTCGCAATTTTGACTGTGGCGGAGTCGAATTTGACTCACTTTTGTGTAGTCCCGAAAAGCCTATTTCGGAGAGAGTCAATTTGACTCACCATTTATTCCAGTGTACTACGCTTTTATAGCAGCCGTTCCCTATCTACTCAATCGTTGCTCGTTTCAAAACTTTCTTAAACAAATCACAAGATTCTTTCAGTTTCATCATATAATTTTTAATAAATTTATGGCTTCTAGTAAAATATTCAACGCTACAGTTTATTTCTAACCACAGCTCGCAACATTTCATAGTTCAACATTGCCATTTATAACCTGTGTTGACGTTTGGAACGAGGCGAACAACATCTTTTGACGTTTTTTAATGTTTGTAAGCATCGTTAGTTAAGCCAAAAGTATCAGGGATCTTGTCGATCAACGATTAGATAAGAATGGAGTATTATAAATGCTGAACACTCATATTTTTTCTCTTTAGTTCACCCTGTGATAAATTGTTATCTTGGAAGCAGTGCTTGTTGAAGGGCACCAATGTTGGTCAGATGGTGCCCCAAGTCCAAAAAAATTATTTGTAACTGTAGTGTCTATGGGCCGTTCGGCGCCGAAACGTAATTCCCGCAAGCCGACAACACGTTGCTGAACGGCGCCGGACATCGCCGTTAAAATCGATGAAAGTGTATCGGTCGCAAGGGCGGATCCAGAGGGTGGGGTGTGGGGGGATGAATCCACACTATCGGCTGCCGAGTGTAAATTTTTTCACGTGTTAAAATCAAACTTTTACAGTGCAAATTTTTGTTCCGATATATCAAAATTTCGCAGTTGGTTAAGGGTTATGCCCTATACTCAGCACAACTAATTTTCTATGTGCTTTGAAAAGTTTTACTATAAGCCTGGCTTCTCGCTCGCGAGTTTGGAACCCCACCCTGGAGTATGAGGATAGTCTCCACCCCTGTTTGCTTCGGCACTGCGAGCGAGTTTCTCAAGTGCGGCGGGATAAAAAGTGCCAATTTAGCTACTGAGTTGATGCCCCCTGCATCTGTCTGCCTATGGACCTTCTAGCCTATGCGCGAACCAAAGCCTACATCTAAACTTTAGCCAAAAGCATAGGCTCAAGCTTAAGCCTAAACTGAGTCTAAACCTAAACTTCTCAAAAGCCTAAGTTTTTGGGAAATTGGGATATTATCCGGGAAATTAGGATTTTTGGAAATTGGGTTATTACACAGGAAATTGGGAGTGACCTGTTCTATACATGGGCCAGTGTGTGTCTGTGTTTGTGAGAGTTGTGGCTGTTTTTATATGCGTAAAATTATGTATTAACATGAGCCAAAACTTAACATTTTCTACTTGTGCTTAGCCAGCGCCAGAAATTTCTGGATCCGCCACTGATCGGTTGTCTCGAAATGTAACATAAACTTACTGATATGAGTAACCACAGGACGCCTATCATTGCCAATCTTTGTTTCTTGGCAATTCGTCGGTCTCCTATTGGACAATAATACCTTGTTCTTTCGATGCTGATTGAACACATTATTGCTGCAAGCAATGATTCTCTTCTGAATGTGTAGTTGTTTATTTGTATAAGTTTCGTTTTGTGAGTTTCGGATATTTTACTGAATCGAGGGATTTCTTAATAAATAATTATAATAATAATTATAATGGTACAATAATGACGTGTAGTTACGTCATTTTTTTTGAACATTTAATTATGAACAAGGGAAATATACTTTGATGTTACTACAAATGTATCGATATGATTCGATTATAGGAATACTAATACTAGAAAAAAATGCTCAGCACTTGAGCAAAAAGGGATATGTTTCATATTCCTATTAAAAGTATGGTAAACTAGATCAGCACATTCGCTTGATGTAACCTGGAAAAGTATTAAGAAACAATAGCTGCCAAAATCATGTTAATTATTAATTTTTCTGAAACGTATTGCGGACAGCAAATCTATTTCTAACGTTGAAGTTTTTGACAGGACTTGTTAGCAATTTTCAGAAATTCCTTAGGGTCGCAGAGACATGACTGAGGCTATACCGCTTTTTGATTTTGCAAGTTAATCGATGTTGCCAGAATACGGTGCGATTTGTGAGCTTCAATAGTCGTGACTATGCAGTGAAACAGATAAATAACTCGGGTGGGAAATGCGCATTTATATAATTTGTCACTAAGGTAAAAAATCGAGTAAACTCAAAAGTCACTTATAAGTGGAGCCTTTTTAAAGCATCAATTGCGATTCGTTTTGTGACGTCTGTTCAAGAAAGTATCTAACAAAATTGGTCATCAAAACTCTAACAGCCATTATGTCGCCACACAATGCTCTTATGAAATTCAATTAACTATGGTAATACAAAGCCATAGGTAAATTTAATACGTTTTTTAGAGATCTTCAATATATATTCATGGATTCCAAGCTACATCTGTCTACATTTCAGAAATAATTTCGCTTTGCATTCAAGAAAAGCATCTGTTTCTTACAAAAATACTACAGAAATTTTGCTGTCCGCAATATGTTTCAGAAAAATTAATAATTAACATGATTTTGGCAGCTATTGTTTCTTAATACTTTTCCAGGTTACATCAAGCGAATGTGCTGATCTAGTTTACCATACTTTTAATAGGAATATGAAACATATCCCTTTTTGCTCAAGTGCTGAGCATTTTTTCTAGTTTCAACCGCTTTACCAAGCTGCTGCATTAATCCATTGGGGTGACATCGTCCGTTGCGGTGAAGTTAACCGTTTGTGTGAAACCAACCCTTGGGCTGAAACCGACCGTAGAGGTGAAACCAGCCGTTGGGGTGAAACTAACCTCTGGGGCAAAATTAACCGCTGGGGTGAAACTAACCGCTGGGGTGAAACGAGCCCCTGGGGTGAAACGAACCGTTGGGCAAAACCAACCGTTGGGGTGAAACCAACCGTTGGGGTGAAACCAACCGTTGGGGTGAAACCAACCGTTGGAGTGAAACCAACCGTTGGGATGAAATCGACCGTTGGGGTGAAACCAACCGTTGAGGTAAAACCAACCGTTGGGGTGAAACCAACCGTTGGGGCAAAACCAACCGTTGGGGCAAAACCAACCGTTGGGGTGAAACCAACCGTTGGGGTGAAACCAACCGTTGGGGTGAAACCAACCGTTGGGGTGAAACCGACTGTTGGGGTGAAACCAACCGTTGGGGCAAAACCAACCGTTGGGGCAAAACCAACCGTTGGGGCAAAACCAACCGTTGGGGTGAAACCAACCGTTGGGGTGGAACCAACCGTTGGGGTGGAACCGACTGTTGGGGTGAAACCAACCGTTGGGGTAAAACCAACGGTTGGGGTGCAACCGACTGTTGGGGTGAAACCAACCGTTGGGGTGAAACCAACCGTTGGGGCAAAACCAACCTTTGGGGCAAAACCAACCGTTGGGGTGAAACCAACCGTTGGGGTGAAACCAACCGTTGGGGTGAAACCAACCGTTGGGATGAAACCGACTGTTGGGGTGAAACCAACCGTTGGGGTGAAACCAACCGTAAGCTCTATAAAGTGGTGAAAGTTACAATCGTAAAATTACATAGCTAACGTGTAAAAAGTGTTGAACCAAAATGAAAAATTTCGTGCACTTTCTGTAAGGAGTTTTTTGACCGTAACTATTGAAAACCACACTGGTTTGCAAAATCCTTTGGCACAAATATTCGTTACGTACCAGGATACCAGTGTACAAAATTTAAACGATACAGGTCTGATATTACTTGAGCACCAACATGCGAACTAAACTGAAAATACGCGCTTGAGATGCGCGAATCATATATATGAACACTATCGTGTTCATATGATTTCATGAAATTCAGCTTATGGCTGAACTGTGTTTGTTTTTAGTGAACTTACGTAACATCTTGTTTATTTCAATTCAAGCTCTGTCGGGCGGACAAGAATGAAACAGTTTTGTTCTGTGATAGAGGTATTAGCACCAGACCATTTATAGTGTGAGGAATCGGTGTTTTGCTATTTTTGAATTTGCAATCTGAATTTGACATATTGGAGCCGATTTTTTGAAAATAAACACAAAATGTGTTTAAGTTAGCTTGCGGTCAAACTCCAACGTAGCTAAATGTGGTAAAATAGTGAATTTTGCTTCTACAAAACTTTTTTCACAGTGTTTTTGTTCGCAATGTTTTGAAACTAAAACTTAAAACGAAACTGATCCCAACTTTTGCCAGTGGAGTTGCGGCCGTGGATAAACTATTTGCACTTTGCAGGTTAAGGATTAATTACATCCAGAGTGGATGATGTCCCCAGCACGCGTTGCATTTTTGTTCGATCCCCCCCTCAATCAGGGGGGTTTAAGCAAGAGATTAACATAGTATTCTTCAGTACACCTACCCCCAACCTCATTTAGAGGGGAGGTCAACTATGTTGTTTAATCACACTTACTACGATATAAAACTGAATACAGACCCCTAAACAAGGGGTGTAGGCCAAAAACGCAACGCGTGCCGGGTACATTCTTTAATACACAGAATGTACCCATTTGCACACTCTTGTTATAAAAAGTGATCATCCACTCTTGATTACATTAACAAAAGTTAACAGTTGAAACTGGCGATATTGTTTGTAATGCGTTGTGGCGGTTAAACTCAAAACAAATTTATGAAATTTTTCATAATTAATTTTAATCAAAACCGGATAAACTGATAAGTTAAAAAATTCTTACTTTACCCTTGCACACATGTAACAAATATATAAGTTGAGCAGTCTTAATCCCCCCACCACGCTCTGTCGTGGTAGAGATTTTTCCAAGTTACTACAGGGCGCTCCATAGGGCGCCACGAAAACACCGTACCGGGCCCGTAGCCAAGGGGGCCAGGGGACTCAGCCCCCCGTATGGAAAAACATTGGACCCCTCAAAGATTTTCAATCTTTCTTGTAAGTTATTGAAAACCCTTGAATGCCACCCTGAAAAAATTTGCCCCCCCCCCAGCAAAGTAAAGCTGGCTATGGGCCTGCGCCATGCACCACGAAAATAGCAGTTTTATCTATAAAATAATTAACCGAATTTTAGGGCTGTTACTATCAGTTGTAAGGAGACCGACCCTAGGCCACGGCACTCCAGAGAAATCAACCAAAAAAACGGTTTATATATTAAGATTCAATACCAAAATTGCGCTTAACTTGTTCGCTCGCCTTATCCGCGAGTGTTTTTTTTCGCCATTACATATCACGCGCCCGTCCAACCTGTCAGAACTGCACGGTCGGGACGACCCCTTACAACCCATGTCTAAAATGTCTAAATCCGCCACTGCACGTAAAATCACAAACATCCTATAGACAAAATTGTCGATGACCGCAAAAGTTGACTCTTCAAAAAAATTTTTTTGAAAAAACTTCTTTGATTGTTGTGTTTGTTAATAAAAATAACCTTTCACAAATATACCTAACATTGGATACGGTTAGAGTTGTAAATTAAAAATTAACTCGAAATAAAACATTTTGATTCCAATCAAACTTTGAGATTTTTCTTATTAATACAGAGGATTAATAATCTCGGATTTCATGTGACATGCCCGGGTAATGTAATATCTGCGAGACAACGACGCACAACACGCTGCAAGTTTAGGCTCCTCTATAAGTTAGAGCCAGCCAAACTTGTTGGTGGCCAAATTAAAATTTCGAGGGGTATGCAGTGATTTCAGATACCGCACAAGTGGGACTAAAATTATAATAAGGTTTGGCAAAATTTTTTTGACAGCCTAGTGTCACTCTGGCTGGAAACAACCTGACTTATTTTTACTGGTTATGACAAAAATAAAGAAAATAGGATTCTTATGCTAGAATTGGCCAACGTTACTTTTAGGGTCGTAGCAGAAGATTAAGCGTATTCCTACGCCTAAGCGGAAACCTAAGCGTTGCAAAAAGCCTATTCTTAAGCCTAAGCCTACGTCTAAGCCAAAAAATGCAGTCTAGAATGTCAGACTACTCTTTACAGACCCACCAGAAATTGGAATATGTGCAAAAAATAAGCAAAACATATCATGGCGCACATATCCTCAATAGTCGAAGCCATCTTGTGAAACTGGTTGAGAGTATAGTTATGTGCATAGACATATCGTAGGCTTAAAGATAATTTTGTTTCAGGAACTCAAGTTTGCGGTTATAACTATAAAATGAAATTGAAATCTATGAGAAACTTTAACACGTTTAATATGAGTTTTAAAATTAACAATTTAGTTCAATTTCAAGGCAAAATTACTGGACATATTCGAAAATCACCACTGAAATACATAATGCAAATTTTATGCTTAATCAAATTATGAAAATTTATCTTTATTGAACGTCAGAAAAGAAATTATTTAAACCATAACTTTTGATTGATTATAAAGTAGTTATCAGTAACGGACTGATTTGATCAAGATACTGATTGTAGCAATCTCGCATACTGTGGTGACCCGAATAAGAAGGGGGAATAAGAGTGGGTTTCCATTTTGAGTCTCAATCAGTAGGAGTTCGTATCCTTAATAAAAGTCCGTAAAAGCGGATAGAGTTTCTAAACCCTAGTCCATAAATGTGAATTGTCATTAATTGTAGTGCATAATTAACTCCAGGCCCAAATAAAGTTGAGTTCAAAACTTTGAAGCATACTTAAGTTTTGAAAACACAGTCTAAGTAAATCTTGCATTATCGCTCATGTTTTTGATGCAAGGCAAAAACGTTTAATTCAACGGAGAATGAGTGTGCAAATTAATTTTTCTAGACTGCTAACATACTTTCATTTATAAAATTACATTATTTCAAAACGTAAGACTTCGAGACCTGTTCGTCAATTCGTTGGCACAAATTGCTTGGGCCACGCTGTTCAAAAACTCTAAAAAATTATATAGTTGTAGTTTTCATAAACTTTCGTTTCAAACATCAACGGAACAAATATGTTGTTACCAACTTTCCCTTGATCCATTATAGTACTTTTGTTCCATCTAGTAAATAGAAGGAAGGATGGACGTATCACACTGTACCAGGGGCTGGAATTTTGAACTTAATTTAACACGGTTTATAAATCACTTCATATCACGGTGTAACCGAATATCCGTTTCCGTTTCCGGTACAAATCGATGTCCGTTTCCGTTTGTGTAATAGAAATAACAAAAAATTATGATAATTTTACGTTAAAAATTAACTATTAAATCATATATATCTCTCAGTTTTTTGTTAAAGATTTGCAGAATTTGTTAAAATAACATAACAATTACGAAATTCATCCAAAATCATAAAAAAATTTTAATGCATACGCTATTTTTGTTGAACTTTTCGAAAGACCGCTGAATTGTGTGCACGCTTCGAATTGTGTTGACAAAAAGAAAACATTTCTGTAACTTTTCTACTTCAATATCCGTTTTACGTTTCGGCTATTTTGACCACTATCTGTTTCTGTTTCCGTTTCCGTTATTTTTACTATTCGTTTCACCCTGCTTCGTATCACTACAGTGTGAGATGCTCAACTCAAATTCAAAGGTTTCCATGCTGCCAGAATGTTGCTTTTCTTATTATAATTGCACAATTCTAACTGAGTGTGTTTTAACATTTTTCTACTTGAAATAAAGTCTAAAAGATGATTGAACCACTCTGACATGTAGTTTTTTTACATTTACATCAGAATGTATCCGGATATCTACTTCCGTTCCGGTAAAAACCAGTGTCCACTACGTTTTCCGGAATGAAAATATCAAAAATTCCGTTACTTTTATTTATATTAGCTGTAAATCACTTGAAAATCATGCAGTATTTGAATAGAATTACTGCTATTGTTGCATTTGATAAAATTTACAAAATTCACACAAAATCTTAAGAACCTTGTGTGTGTTTAGTTTAAGTTTGTAAAATAATTTGAGACAGCTTATCCGAATATATGCATCCCTGAATTATAATGACAGTAAAGCAACAACATCTTTTACAAGTTTATTCGAAACATGCAATTCCGTTTTCGGTTCTGTTATTTTTATTACTCACCGTTCTCGTTATATTATTTTCTCCATTTTGCTACTATCCGTTTTACACCCTGATATATACAGCTGCTACCTTTACCACATTCCTTCATCAAGCAATCGGTTAACTTTGAAGTTATACTTAAAGAAATATATCAGATTTATACGAAAAAAAGTCATGACCATGGCAACCTCAACGCTTTAAAAAATATTACGTGTTCGACATTTTTCCGTTTGACTTACCGAACGGCAACAAACAAAACATTTTATATGATTAAAAATTCATTTTACTACCCAGTAACCTGTCAAATTGCAATCAATACATCTTTGCCGTCCAACTGATGTCATTGTTTTCCAATCGAAATTTTAGTTTAAATTTTTTTAACTTTGTTCAGAAAACCATTCAACGTGTGTCAAATTTGAAAAAGGTAACTCACGTATTGTACGGTCACTTGCCAAATTAAAATTTCATTTTAAAATACTAAACATTTTGGCGTATTAATTCAACCGAAATGATGACATTTTGATTGCCGATTTTATCTTAATTCAATTTATTTGGAAAATTCGTTGTTCTGAGAACTATCAACAATGCGCATGCGCACTGTGTTTCTGGGAGTCAAAATATATAATTTGGCCAGGAATACGACGGATCATATTTTAACTATCAGTGAACAAAATTAGTCAAGTTATAGTTGGTTATGACACACTAGATTAAGCCATTTGAAACAAGATCTAGCATTTACACAACAAATAGCAGTGCCGATTTCCAAAATGTTTCACGGCGACCGCAACATATAGGTACAACATTGAAAACGCTAGCCAGCGAAGCAAGTTAGAAGCTTCTCGCAATTGCAAAAATAGCAAAAATTTATTATCACAAAATTTTAGTTTTAATTCCTGCTGAGGGTCATGGCCTATGTGCAACTTTGGGTTCGAAGTTAGCGAACATTGTAACTAAGTTTTTACTAGAAAAATGTTTGCCTTTTATGCATAAATATGTATTTGGTTTTGTCTTGTAATCATAGAAAGTTTGTAGTCGTACAGTTTCTCCAAAGGGCAACATTGTTGACTTATGTCTGTTGCATAACCTTATCTACGAAGGCTTATCTCATACTGCACTGCAAAAAATGGTGAGTCAAATTGACTCTCTCCGAAATAGGCTCTACGGGACTATACAAACGGAGTCAAATTCGACTCCATCAGAGTCAAATTCAACTCACTAAGTCGCACTCTTTGCAGTGTTCCGCATTTTTTGTACAATTAACTTGTGCTGTGCAACCTCTATTACAGTATAAGAACTGTTAATATATATATGTACGTGTTAAAAATTATACATGCAAAATACTACAAAGTTTGGTTCTAAAATTCTGCTATGTGCCCTTGTAAAGAAGCTAATGCTACCACAACTTGTGAAATATGTAAAGAAATGCTTAGCTGTTGTGGTTGTCACTTGTAACGCAAATCTTTTGTTGTATTGTCAGTATGCGTATAAGTCTGCTCAACCCTATCCTAAGCTCGGAAGATCCTCTTACTCATACCTAATCGAAAAACCGAAAATTTTCTGTGCACAGGGTAGGCGGCTATAAAATGTTTAAAATGTTCATCCTTATCGTCAGTATAGTAAATAATTAAAGGAATGTAAACGGTAATTTCACTATGCATTGAAAATTTAAGTGCAAAACGTTTTCGTGCTTGCTGAACCCCTATTCACAAGTGCAAGTTTTTTCTGGCGAGAACTTGCAGCTCCAATTTGCGCTTGCAATTTTTGTCCAAAATCCCGTTTGAAAAACTTGCGCTGCAAATAATTCATTAAAAATCATAGATAAGAATTTAGTTCACATGCGTGAATAACCGAACAAGTTCAGTGAATTTATTGCAGCCCCTTTCTCATTGGCTGATGAAAAAATGCAAGTTCTGTGCGCAATTTGCAGCAGCAAGTTCTCGCAGCAAAAACTTGCACGTGTGTGAATAGGGCTTAAATGGAAATTTTGGTCAATAAAATAAATTGTATGAAAACATTTGAATTGAAAATTTCAGTTTATTCAAATCGAAAAAAGGAAATTCACAAAATTTGCGTTGTTTATAACGATTCATTTTACGAAAAGTTTAATAACGAACGGCACAAACGCAAAAAAAATTTGTTTGTTAAACATGTCGTTGGGTGACCTTTAGAGATGCAATGAGGCGTGGAAAAATTCGTAATCGACTTGAATTATGACGCATCGAGTGAGGTCTGAAATTATTATTTTTAAAAACGTTATATTCGAACACTAACGCGTATATGGTGGTCCTATCCAGAGGCCTAAGCCAAACAACAGAGACGATAACGAAAGTTTGTGTTAAAATTTAGTTTGCGTTTGACTTTTCGATCGCTTCGCTTGCGAGCTTTTTTCAATGATTATATATTGTGCGACCTCCCATGCCTAAAATTTTTGCATCAGCCATTGCATTTGAGTACGGGTTGTTGCTCATTTTGATATTAATCTTAAACGACGGCAATTGCTACCGAATAAAATGGTCATTTCATTTGCGTCACATAGATGCCGTAATCTGGGTCTGCTTATAGCAAAGCAAGATAACGGTTCAGTAAGACTAGATTAAACATATTCACTGTGTGAAGAGGGTGAGTACAATGAAAGATAGAAATACAAGCCGCAAAATTTCTGTAAAGAAAGCAAAATTCACAGGAATAAAATATCTGTTTTGTTCCAGAACCCAAATATTTTAACCTATTCTACTTTCCACAAAACATGATAAAAGTTCGGATTTGAACGTCAAGCGCAGGTGATTGGTCATGGTAAAATGCTTTCTATTGAAGATCAAATGATCTTCAAATCCAAGCTTGAAATAGGGTAGCAGATGGAATAAAAAATATGTGAGACAAGATCGTTATGCTTGCTCACAAATACTTTTTTCACTAAGAATGTAATGATTGATATTTCGAATTATGTACAGCCACAATATTTAACAAATTTTCGTCAAGGCTACCTAAAATACGAGTTATTGAATAATACATAACATAGTAAGTGTAACAGTACCGTACTGTTTATCACTGACCAATACGTTTCTAGCATTTTTATTTTATTGTCAGTTTATATATTAATACTATCGTGCGACGAACTAATCATAATATAATGAAAAAATCTTTTAATGTCCCATTCACACGTGCAAGTTTTTGCAGCAAGAACTCGCAGCTGCAACTTGCACAAAATACTTGCAGCGGCATGTATTTTCAAAGGAACGTTCCGCTTGATCAATCAAACTGCAGGTGCAAGAAATTCAAGCGACTCGCAACTGCGATCATAGGTGCGAATTAAATTCAATAACATGAATTCCAGTGAATAATTTTGCAACGGCAAGAACTTCAAATTTACTTTGAGACCAAACTTGCACATGCAAGTTGCAAGTGCAAGTTTTGCTGCAAAACTTGCACGTGTGTATTAATATGGCTTTAATCAGAAATATAAAGCGGGCAAATATATTTGCTTCAATATAAGTTATTTTTTCTGCTATAAAACTGTAATTCAAACTGCAGATCGGGATTGTAATATACGCCAATAAAGAAACAAAACATAAAAATAGCCTATGAAATTTTCAAAACTGCGAAAAAATGAATGGATGGCAAGAAAATTGTGCAAAGGCTTTAAATACTATTTACAGATCGGTGAACTTTATTGTAAAACAGAGTTAACTGCATAAATCGATATCATTTTTAAGCAAAAATTAAAAAGAAATAATGAATTTTAAATAAAATTCAAACTTATCGAGGTCAGGAACGTTTTATAACTTTTATTCCGATAACAGTAGAAATTCGGGAAAATTCAAAATTTATTTAAATATACCAATGGAAGTACCTTGAATATAGGTTTTTCAGCGTAGGTTCACGGAGAACACTCAGGTTGTGGCGCCGGAAGCAAATTATGATTGTGAGACAAACACAAGGAAGGGACCATTTTTAAGGGGCCATTGCTTGGTCAGCTATGCAGTAGAGTTTGGGAGCCATTAATCCACGCAGCCAACTATCATCAGTCTGTCAATTCTTTTAAATTTAACCCCTCTAACAAGTGGCGGATCCAGAAATTTTCAACACGGGGCGCGCAATGCAGTGGAATAAACTCGCGAGTGAAGCCATCGTGAGTCCATTTTTTTGGGAAAAAATAATTTTATTCAGTGCAAGAAACAAGGTAGGAACCTCACCGTTTGATCATGAAAAATTTCTGACGGAAGACACCCGTCCTCGGATCCGGCTCTGCGCCGCACTGAAATATTTCACACGATTTAGGAAATACTTGTAAAAACTGGATAAATCTCACTGGATTTGCGCCATTTCAACTCGGAAATAGTTGAATTAAGCAAAAATTTGTTAATACAAAATAGAATTTTTGAAAATTTGACATTTTCTCCTGCTTTTAATCATGCTTTAGACCGATTTACAGTGGAAAAATTACAAATTTTTAACAGGCGGATGAACATTTTTCAGATCCGGTCTCAGAATATTGAGGTTGGGCGCTTCAAATTTAGAATACTTGAGTATGAAAATACAAGCAACAAAACTGCGCATGAAAATGTAGTTTTTCGCTTGATGAGCAAAAAATTTTACTAACATCTTTTCGCTAACTTAGTAAAAATACGAGTTTTTGACAGGAGGTTAACAAAATTTCATCTGCTTCAAAAACGACGCTGTGCCAGAGCGCCCTTCATTTGAATTTTGCCCCGGAAAGTGCTTTCTTTGACCCCTTAATACTTCCGACGATTATGCTCTAATACTAGGCTGAAAATTATATAAACACATATTGTAGCGGAAGCCTGTGTCCTTCCTTTCATGTTGCCCATGTGGCGGGATGGAGCGGGCGGAATTGGCCGTTACATAGGAAACGCAGCGCCACGTGGCGCAATAGTTCAAAAATCAGAAGATGAATTTTGCTCGGTTTTAAAGTTTTTAGCTTTAAAGAGTAAGATGAAAAATACTTCGACAGATTAAGCTTCAAAAAATTTTATCGTTCATTGGATTTTTCTGACCGCGCAGTAGGCTGACAACGTACGAAATATCACATTATAAGGTATAATGTTAATTAGGCATTTTTATAGCGAAAGCACAACATATAATTTTCTAAACTTGCTCGAATATGGCAGTTAAAAGTGAAACGTTGCCACGAATATTTTGTGCAATTTCAGTTATTTACTGATGAAATACATGCTTTCAAAATCCACTATCTAGTTACACCTTCTGTGACGTCCTTATAGCTTAAAGACATTGTCGTTTTGTCCCGCCCTTAAAACCAGGTGTTTGGACAATTTTTTACAGTAGCGTAGACAGTAATACGTAGATGACCCATTACATGATAGCAAAAGTACGACATAATTTTCTAAACTTGCTTGAATATGGCAGTTAAAAGTGAAACGTTGCCACGAATATTTTGTGCAATTTCAGTTAATATTTACTGATGAAATACAAAAGTTGAACTATGAGCAGTCCCTTGTGTCGTCATGTTTGTGTGGTTCGCTGCTATACCTTTCTGTGAAATTCTTATGTAACTTTATTGCCGATAGGGTGTTTATATTGTTGAAAACCAGCTGCGCACACTTTTACTTTAGGATAGTTAATTTTACCGAGATACTCCATACATGTTTACGTATTAAAATTTTAAAAAACAGGTCCCACGAGTCATAATTAGCGTCCAATCCGTATTGATTTCGACGTAGGTCGCTGACAAAAACAGTAAACAACTCAAGTTTGAGTTGATTTGTACTTTGATTTTTGTAAAGTACGAAGAAGCCTGTTTACCGTTAGTTTCAGAACAAATTTGAATGCTGAGTGACTGAGTATGCTCATATCAATTCCGGTATGATATATAAATGTTTTTAGTATTAATTGTGTGTTTTTAAACATTTTAGGTGTTGCAGTCGAATTGTGTGCTTAAAGTTTCACCTTTTTAAATTATATATGTAACAAAATAGAGCGGTGGTTTGTAAGCTAATGTCATATGTCATTCAAGTTTTGTCTGTTGACCCGATATAAGAGCCAGAATTTTAACGTTGGTGTCGAATCAAAACGGGACAAACCGTGTCTCGCCTGCCCCAGTTAATGTGAATCTCGCGTAAGCCTAAGCCTAAGCGCAAGAATAAGCCTAAGGCTAAGCCTAAATCAAGAAAAATTAGTCTAAAGCTTACGCTTAATCTATTCTAGTCCCAGAAAAAAACGTTCCGTGCCTGATCTTTACATACAATACCATGCGTACGCTAGGAGACTTTTGAAAGGGTAGCGTATGAACACTGAAGCCAAAAAAGCTTCAATGTGCTACACATACACACTGAAGCCAAAAGCTTCACTACGCAACACACTGAAGCCAAAAAAGCTTACAGTGCCCATCTCACTACCCCTTCAAAAGTCACCTGGTGTACGCATGATATTGTGGAATTTGCATAATTGCAAACCTGTTCTGCAATACTCTAGTACGTTTATAAACGTTTACAAAACTGTATCGAAAATAGCATTGACACTATCCAAAAACCTCTTCCGGTGCATCTAATGTTTGAGAATACCTGTGTTGATTTAAAGTGAAACCACAGATAATATGTTGAAATCCTTTTTTGGCGTTTTGTATTTTAAGGAATACGTTTGTCTTACGTTTGATTTTTGATAATGTAATCAAGTACTAATATGACCTCAGCGGAATTATATAGCTTGAATGTCACCAAAGTCAACGAATACGCCGTGATTTATGTTGCTTTATTGTAAACAGCAATGCGCTGCGTTTATTATTGTTCAAATCTGCTCGAGATTAAAAATTAATCCTCATCGTGAAGGTCAAATTGAAAATTGACGATGAAACTCGAGTTATTTACAACTGGAACTATTAGAAATTAAATGAGCAAAAATCAGGCCCATAGCCATCTCACCTTGCTTGGTTTTAAAATTGGATCTTTTCCGTTAATAAGCGCTTTCCAGCCGAAGTTTGCCAAAAAATGGTTGGATTTTCAAAAATCTTTGCATATCTGAGCTTCTCTATTGAACTTTTTTAAAATTTGCAACAAAAATGTTTACCTCCCAGACGTGGAATTTGGGGCCGAACAAATCGAATTTTTTGAAAATTCTGAATTTCTATGTAGAATAATAAGATAAGGTCATGAGAAGCTCTAATATGCAAAAGTTTTCAAAATTCAACCATTTTCGACACACGCCGACTGGCGTGCAGTCAAATGGAAAAAGCCAAAAAAACTTAGAGCAGGAAGTGGAAACAAAAATGTTTGACTTCCAATTCAGACCAAGGTGAACCTATTCTGATGGGGAATGGTCAATTTTTCGGATCTGTATTGCTATACCGCCAGTCGGCATTTTTCCAAAAATGGTGCTATATAATTTAAACATTTTATAAAACCTGCCTTGGTCATTCAAAAATCCAAAATTAATAATTTAAAAAAATAAAATTTTTTGAAATCAAATAGCGAATAAAATAACCGTAAGATTCAACGTGACAAACTGTAACGAAAGTTATTGTTGAATTTTTGACAAGACAACTTTTTATATCCTGGAGGTGTAACACCATGGAACATCAAAAATATTGAATTTTTGAAAAATCAAATTTTTCGGTATTCAGTGATCACAAATCATAGAAGCTAAAATATGCAAAAAATTATAATATCTGTCAAATTATAGACAAATACCCGTTAGGTGACAGAGAAGGTCGAATTTTTCAGCGGGGCTCATCTGTACCAACATGGTTATGCGCGCCTTGCGATGCTTTGTGTGGGTAACCGAAGCCCTAATATAGCACATATTTGTTCTACATTTTTAGCTGAACGATTGCGTCGATAGTACAGTAGCTTTAGTAGATTGCCTTACTCGCTTCTTATAGAACCTACTAACCTTTTGATAACCGGATCAGGCCGAAATATTGCTTACTGAATCGCTAGATGTTACTGAAATAGTCAGGGTTCCTGCTCTTAAATACTTCGGCCAATGTAAATATAAGGAGCGGAACGTTTTTCTGTTGGACTAGAATAGAGCAAGCTTAAGCTTTAGACTATTTTTCGCTTGGCTTAGGCTTAGGCTTCAGAATATGCTTATAATACTGTTCCGCCCGTGTTCTTTACGTCGGCCAATAGTTCAATCATCTTTTGGCTTGTACATTGCGTATTTCATTCGAAGATTTTCAATATTTACGTAAGTAACTTGCATATAGGAACATTATTCTAATATCTTTCTTAAATTATTTCGCTTTTGAGTTCAGGCAACTGAGTTGACCTTTTCTTTACCAGTGAATTACCATAAAATGGTGATTTCGTTCATAGTGAAATGCGACGCAAGCCTTTTAGGCTTGAGGCAAACGTTAAAGGATTTACATACATATTTTGCCAATAATACTTTAGCGTTTGAAAATCTCTCACAACTTTTATAAACAGAATGCAAAGTAGAAATGAGAGAGAAGACTACGTCTATTTTTCCTCGACTATAAAACAAAGAAGCATTCAGTATTGAAGTGCTGCACACGATTTTAGTCATATTTAATTAACTTTAAGGGACTTAACTGCGCATTAAGCTTATTCCTAAGTCTAAGCCTAAGCCTTAGCATTGCAAAAATGTGTTCCTATGCCTAAACCTAAGCCTAAGCAAAAAATGTAATCTAGAATCTAAGCTTACTGTTTTATGGACGCACCAGAAACCTGGACGCCCCTTATAGTAACATGGGCCTTTAATGTGGTTGCGAACACAGTTGTTTGACAATTTTTATGTCGTCGACACAGGAGCGGATCGAACGGGGGTTACTGCGCGCCCGTGAGCCCTTGTGGTATTAAGCTAACAAATGATCGGAAACAGCCTGGTGTACGCGTGAAAGCGTCTACTAAGAACAAAATTATCGCGTTGCTTCTAGCTTGCAGCGCTCGCAAAATTCTGTATGTTGCCTCTTTCGCAGTAATTTGTTGAGATAATAGCGCGAAATGAAAAGGTACCCCTGTTGAGTAAGTGCCACTGCCCGTTTCGACATCCCTAGAAAAACAATCGTTCCAGCGTCCCGGAACTAAATACAACCCAATTTAGACGTAGGCAGCCAATAAAAATAGAACAAGTGCCTGCATTTGGTACTTTTGCAGAATATCTGTTCAGTTGTTACTTCTGGTCTAATGTCGTATATACCTTGCATATTAATCCACTAAGTTCCTTGCATCTCAACCTGTGATCCCCTTAAATTTTTGTGGATCAGCCTGTCAGACACTCTGCGCTAACGCCATTGAACCTGTTAAAGTTATTCAAGCACAAAACACACTCCTCTTGGACTATTTTACTCTCCACGCCTGTTGTTATATTACATAATATGTTTCTCTCGTTTTGGACGTAACAGAAACGTTTACAGACACCGGGGTAATTGAACGTTTTGCCCCTTTATGGTGTCAATTAAAGTTTCATTCAGTCATAAATTGAACTGAATCCAACGAAGATTCGTTCCTCTCTTTCATTCGAGCAGCTCGACGAGCTCGAAATAATAAGCATGCGCGATACTATCACCAATTCCAGAAGCGAACCAATTTACAGAGAATAGTCTTAACATTTTTTGCGGATTTAGCAAAATGGTTTATACAAAATTATAAATTTAGGCTTTGAACGAACTTGTTTGTTTAATTATGGTTTCGCCTCATCAGGCTACTAAGTCGGAAGGCATTGCTTATGAACAATACCGACTAATAAAATAAACCTCGAGCAATAGACGTTGACGTTGAAATTCAAGTTTGAGCTTTTCTTTGATTAAATATATTTGCAGCAGTTTGCTGCATGCTACTTGAACAGCAAACAGCAAAAGTGAATGTCGCAGCCTTCGCATAAGCCTTAGGGTTGCGCTATGCTTGCCGTACGCCGTCCGCCACCACCCGTCACTGCACGGCATCGTTCGTGAGTTATTTGCTTACGATCCCCGCACGGTGACGCAGGGCGCCGTACGGGTGACGGTAAGTGACGGACGGCGGTGTACGGGTGTCGCACGGTGATGGACGGCGGTGTACATGCGAGCGACGGGACGGACGGCATCGGTCGGGCGACTGACGGCGCCGGACGTCAACAAAAGTATAGCGCAACCATTAATATTAACTATAGGCGAAGCGTACAACAGCCGTCATGTTCGATTGAAATTAGTTTTAAAAGGCAGGAGAGTTGCCGATGATCCAAAAAATGTGGTGGCCGAATACGCTGGTGTGCGAAATATAATGGTGGCATAAATGTCACGAGCGGAGCGATCGAGAAACCAAACGCAAATTTAATAATTTGTGAGACAGCTACCATACTATTTTTCATAAAATTTACCGGTCTATTTATGCAAAATTATCAAACATCAAAAATGAAAATGGCCAGTAGCTTCTACCCCAGGCTGCTGCGCTTGTGACGCTGTTGACTACGAATCCGAAATACACTAAGTGAGAGATGATTTAGTTTTAAGTTTCGCATCAAAATTTTCGTGAAGGTCTCTATAATATAGGGTACTCTGCTTAACTTAGAATTAATTAAATTATAAAATTATGTGCATATCAATACCGATCGCTGATGATACTGAAACAACAACAACAACACCAAACGTATCACAAATACAAGATGCATTTGCCAACTTTACCGGTTCAGTATTTCCCGTAATTGTTCAATTTGCTGGATTCCCAGTCCTTCGGCAACCTGTCAACTACGTAATCGCGTACTGTGTCGCGTACGGGGTTGTTTTTATTGCCGGCATCATAGGCAATACATTTGTTGTTGTATCGGTTGTGCGTTTTCCTTCGATGCGGAATGTCACCAGTTACTTGATTACATCTCTTGCGGCTGCTGATCTGTTGATTTGCATGTTTTCGTTACCTGCAACGTTACTGAATAATATATTGACAGGTAAAGATGGTAGCAGGGTGCAATCGGAGGTGAAAAATACCGGAGCCGGAAGGAGACCTCCGATTGTAACCTGGCTGGTAGTGGTTAACGGGCTGCTGTAGTGACCCGAACAACAGGGGGACTGATATTTATTTGGTCTCTTCAGAGGGTACCCCCCTTGTTATTCGGTTACGGACTGTTATTTATTTTAACCCACGCTCCCCGGCCCTTCGATACTGATATATATCCGGTACTGCAATTATCCGTTAAATTAAACGTCTATTTGGCTTGTGTCAATAGCTTGAGCGATAATACAAGGTTATAATTAGGAATGTACTTTCAAAATTTAAGTACGCTTTAAAGTTTCGAACTCAAATTATTTGGTCCTGGAGTCATTCATGTTCTACAATTAGGGTTAATTGACATTTATGGACTCTAATTAGGGTTTAGGAACCCTATCCGCTTACGGACTCTTATTAGGGATATGGACTCCTATTGATTCGGACTCAAAAGGGAAACCCCCATCTGATGACCCCCCTCTTATTCGGGTCCATACAGTATGTCTTATAGTCTGGGTTCATCAGAAACGTGTAGAATGGTACGAAGTAATCAAGTGTTGAAAAAAATAATCAGCTCTTTCAAATATACCGCACTTACAAAAATGACATTGTGCGTTATTTTTTTGCAAGTATACACTGCAAAAAATGGTGAGTCCAATTGACTCTCTCCGAAATAGGCTTAACCTGACTACACTTACTGAGTCAAAATTCGACCCCGCCAGAGTAAAATTTAGTCGAATTAAACATTAACTCACTCTGAGTTGAGTTGTTTCTCACTCTGAGTAGAGTTGACTCTGCGTGAGTGAATTAACTCAGACTGAATTGAATGAACTCAAAATTTTCATTCTGATAGCCCTTACTCACACTGAGTAATTCAACTCATTCTGAGTTAAAATAAACTCACTGAATTTTACACTCATTTTCTCAAATCGATTTACGGGTCATGAAAATTTTAATTGCACTTACAGTATAGTCATCGGCTTAAAGTTATAGCTGCAGTAAAACTATATTGGGCAAACCACAAAAACGTCTAATACAGCTCAAAAATGTTGGCTTTGCGTTTTTCTTCCTCTTTGGTTCTGGCCCCGCTAAATATATATGTGCTCACATAATTTAAGATTTAAACGAGTTAAAAAACACACAAGTCTTCAATTTATAATTGCGGCTACCCATGTTTACATTTAATCTATTTAAAACATATATAACACTGTCCAGTTGATGAATTAATTTTACAATGAATACATGGTATTTTGTATTTTCCAAACCATCACCACAGTTAATTTTTAAACAATTTTCACAATATCATGCGTACACCAGGTAACAGTTGAGGCAGGTAGTGTGATAGACACTGAGGTTTTTTTGGCTTCAGTATCCGATACACTCTGAAGCTTTTGTCTTCGGTATCCAGGGGACACTGAAGCCAAAAAACTTTATTGTTGGAGATATTGATTACTGAATGTTTTTTCGCTTCAGTGTCCATCACACTAGCCACTGTGAAACGTTGCCTGGCGTACGCATGATATTGTGAAAGTTGCACTAATATGATCAATATCCGAATGTTTTCGGATGATCATAAATAAAACAAACATGTCCATTTATGCAAATATTTTGACCTCGTGTCATTTAATTGCTTTTAGAATGGCATCTTGGCAATGTTATGTGCAAATTACAAGTTTGGATCAGTGGTGCTGCTGTTTGCGCTTCCGTTTATACTCTGGTTGCTGTTTCTGCAGACAGGTATTTTTGATATTAAATAGCAGGCATCAGAATATTTTAAGGCTAATCTGTGAAACTCGGGCCCGTACCCAAGGAGGAGCCAGAAGGGGCTCAGCCCCCCCATGGAAAAATTTTGGGCCCCCCTGGAAGATTTTAAACCTTGCTTGTAAGTCACTGAAAACCTTAAAATGCCCATCTTGAAAATTTTTTAGCCCCCCCTAGCAAGGTTGGCTGGCTACGGGCCTGGCGAAACTATGATATAATTTAGCGATTAGGGTATAGACAAACGTACGTATACATATATATTGCATATATATGTGCGTTATCACCAGTATGGTTTCAAATGCCTTCGTGTATTAAGCAGAGGCGGGTCCAAAAATTTTCTGACGATGGGCGGGCTGGCAAATGTTATGAAACGCAAACATTATGGCGTAGCGTATTTATCATTTTATCACCAAAGAATTTTCTGAGGATAAAAATTGTAACATAGGAGGGACCTTAAAAAATTTTATCAGAAAAAATTCTGAGGGAAAAATTATTTTTTTACAAAAAAATTTCTGATGGGAAAATTGTAAGGTACGAGGGACCTTATCATTTTATCACAAAAAAATTTTTGACAGGGGCGTGGGGGCCCCCCGCTCCCCCTCTGGACCCGCTGATGTCGCTGAGCACTGAAAAGCATTTTGTTGATTTTAAATTGTTTGACTAGCAAGGACAACGTTGACCTTTTTGTTATGCCCGCATGTTAGCTGCGTTATATTGACATCCAATTTTGTTTCTTACCTTGCCTGCCATTTGGGCCCGTAGCCAGATGGAGACTAGGGGGTCGAGGATTAGCCTTGCTAAGAAAATTTTGCCCCTCTGCTTGAAAAGTTTCAAACTCACATGCAAGCCATTAGCAATCCTTGCATACTTTTCCTAGAAAATGTTAGCTCCAATTAAAGGTGAGCTAGCTACCAGTTTTCGGCCAGTCACCATCCAATAGTATTAAGCAATGTACTTATCAGTTTTAGATATCTAGCAATCTGTCATGCAATCCGTCACAAAATGTGGTCGCACAACCTAGCGGCGTTCACAGTCGCCGTAATTTGGAGCGTATCAGGTGTCCTGTTCCTGCCGTGGCCAATCTACTACCGCGAATTCTATCATCCAGTAATCAATCCGTCATACGTTCGCCCAAACATATCGTACGCGCGTATTTGTTTCGCTCCAACGTTTGTTCATCAAAAATGGTTTTTTCTGTTGTCGAATTTAGGGTTTGCATTTGTTGTTCCGTTGATTTGTATCAGCCTTCTCTACGGCATCATTTTTGTCCGAGTATTCAGGCGCCGGTCGCCAAGACGCGAAGTAACCACAACTGGCCACCCGTCGGCCAGGACGATATCAGTGAACGGACTGATTTCTGTAGAGTCCGGGGCTGAAGCAATTGCCGTTGATCATGGTGCAAGTGCCCGTGAACATCGTCTCCGGCTGCGTGTCACAATAATGATGGGAACGGTGATTTTAGTATTTGCCGCATGCTGGATGCCATTATATATTTTGTTTACATTTTTAAATTTCGCTAATCCGTCCGCAGCTGACAGCATAACACTAAATGCAATTGTACGCCCGTTGTTTCAATGGTTAAGTTTGTCAAATTCATGCATCAATCCAGTACTGTACGCGTCATTCAGTGCTAAATTTCGTAAAGCATTTTTCGATATTATTGTACATCCTTTTCGTAATCGTATGAGCACTATTCGAGTTCAAACCCGTGCAAAACTACGCGCTTATTCGGTTCGCTCGTCACAAGGTCTCGCACGTATGCGTAGCTTACATCACGTTCAATCTAGCCGAAGGAAGGCACCCGGGGTACTACATAGCCCGAAGACAAATATCCGCAGCGTTGGTCAAATACCGATCCAATTAGTCCGCCAATCAAAACGCAGCTCAGCTGTTTCCGGTTCTCATCTTGAGCTTCCAAGAAGCCACAGTGTTTATGCTCATTCAATGCTGCGGACAACAAGCGAACATTCTGATCTGTGTAATAGCGAAGGTTCGTCGGTTGCTGGCCATCATAAAACGTCCGAAATAAGTCGGCCGTCAGTAAATTCGACGCTCAAAATTGACTATCAAGATTCGACAACAACCAATAATCAAAGTTTCACTGTGATGAATAAATATTTTCCAGCCAATCAGATAAATGCCAGTTCCAAAATTGGCACTGATGCTCAGAGTGATACCACAGGAGGACGAGGTATCCATCGTCAGTGGCGAAGTGTTCGGGTACGAAGTGGTGGTTACGCTGAAGAGCAACAAATCTTATATCGACAGCGTGTAATTGCAACGTATTGTACTTTTGATCGAATGAACACAGTCAGTGCGAGACGTCCAACGATTAGACGTCGAATGGAGCTGAAAACTTCGGCAGTTTGAAATTTTTTACATGTCCTGTGGCTTACCTTTTCAAATTTAAACTAAAAACTATTGTTTCGGTTGTTAATACGTTTATTTGTTTAGCAGTTGAAATATGATATCAGTGTTTTTTAACCAAACTATATAATGAACTGCTAAAAAACGTAGCTGCACGCAGTGCAAACGTTTCAAAAGTTAATTCGAATGCTGATGCGTGACTTCTTAACGATTTTGGCATAAAAGTTTCCGCCCATGTTGCGATAAAGGGGTCCGATTGCTCCTTGACAGTAATATACCAGTAGTGCAAACATATGCACTCCTGTTTACGTATGCGCAGCCAAATCCCGTTGTCCCAACTGTCACAACTATCCCGCAGTCAAAACTGTTTTTCTGTCCCAATTGTCCCACTGTCCCCCTGTCCCAACTATTCGAACTGTCACAACTGTCCCCTGTCCCAACTATTCGAACTGTCACAACTGTCCCAGCTGTCCCAAGTGTCCACAAGTCCCAAATGTCTCAACTGTTGCCATTGCCCCTACTGTCCCTATTATATTTGTTGTGTGTACTCCTGGTACATTGCAGTCCCGGGAGAATGGAACGGTCTTTAGGGTAGCATTGGCCAAAGTGGCTAAGTAAAAAGCCGAGAGCTGAAATATTTACATATTAGACCAATGATATATTCTTTTCCTAGTGTTCATCTAAAGCTCATGAAATGTTTTTCTAGCCAAATAGAGTAGTAAATACAGCTTGGATACAGTGTAGACATAAAAAATTTCGCTTTCGGCACAATTTTTCTTAATAACTTTGAGATATTTATACTAAGAAATCTTCAAAGCTTGAACAATTCCAAAACAATAAAATTTCCCCTCATTTCCGCCAGCTTCATTGACGTTATTAATGAAAGCTGAACTTGTTTCTATATATTATACATACCAGAAGCTTGTGACACTCAGCCATATTACTAAATATTAAACTAAATTTTACTATGTTGCAATTGTCATATATTGCAACTAATGTTTCATTTACGTTTATCTTGCGCCCGCCTAGTGCAAAATGAAACTCTCAATTTTCCGCTACACCAGGTAAAACTGTAACAATTTGGAAATTGACAAGATTTAAAATATGTAGTGGTAAATTGAAATAATTTTAAACTTTTACCATTACTTTCGAATTGATGTGTTAAAATCAATTTTAAATTTCCCTGTTCTGATCTTTGAATTGAAAAGAAAATACTATGCCAAGAACGAAATTGATAAGAAATCTTTTATCGAGTAGTGTTGTTGAACAGTTATTTGTGACTACTGATTAAAAGTTACGGACGACATGTTCACTTATATAATAGCGCACCTGTATTCATCAAGCGAGTGATATTTTTTCAGCATTTATTTACCCATGAAAATATTCATTCTTCACAATCAGTTTACCCATGAAAATATTCATTCTTCACAATCAGTTTATGCTCAACGTGTCTAACTTATTAAAATCTATTTGTAATAGACTCAGTCAGTTTTTCAAGAAAATATATCTCTTGAACAATCCACAAATCGTTGCAAGCAAACGCTTTCTACTTTAGGAGCTGAATGAGATGCCAAATTTTGAAAAGTTTGTGGTATTTCAGTAGTTTTACAATAAAGTTTACATTAAAACTATAGTCCAACGAAACAAGCGTGGTAACAAGAAAATCAATACGGAAGGCTAAAGCCCTATTCACACGTGCAAGTTTTTGCTGCGAGAACTTGCAAGCTGTCAACTTGCACTTGCAAGTATTGTCGAACTCCCGTTCGTAAAACTTGCGCTGCAAATAATTCATTTCAATCATAGCCATAGGAATTTATTTCGCATGTGTGAATAACCGAGCCAGTTCAGTGAATTTATTGCAGCCGCTTTCTCATTGGTTGATGAAAAAATGCAAGTGTTGCGTACAATTTGCAGCAGCAAGTCCTCGCAGCAAAAACTTGCACGTGTGGATAGGGCTTTATAGAAACAATAAACGTCTTTTATAGCAAATGTGTACATAGAGTTTACATTGTATCATGTGTGATTTTTGTCCAAAGTTTTATAAAAATTTTTTTCTGTTATTAACAAAAAAGCTTCCCTTCCAATATTTACAGAATGTAAAGGCTTTTTCAAAACTTATGGCTACGCCCCTGACCTATATAGTATACTATTTAAATATTTTGAAAAATATGCCTAGCAAGCAATGTGTCTCGGGAAGTTTTGAGGGGGTAATAATAAATGTCAGAATTTTAAATTTTGCTTGATATTCTGATTACGAATCATTAGGAGTGTATTTTGCTAATCAGACTCTGTACTTGAATAGAGTCCAAAATTCTTACTTCGTTCATAAACGTCAGACGCCGTAAATAGATTGCGTAAAAGTTTGCTACACCAAATTAAGTTTAGTGCAGAAGTTGATTCATTACTCAAAGTAATACTATTATATATTCATTGCATCATTCACAAATTTTAAAGGTATATATTTTTAAGGTAAGGAACTGTAAAACACAGAAATTTGAAAATGGCTAGCATAACTTAATGGTGAGGCATCCATGCAACTGAAGCAAAGTTGAAAAATGAATAACAGCCCGCAACCAAATCACGAGAGAGGGTATCCTCTGGAGAGGCGAGATAAATACGAGTCCCCTCGTGTTTATTCGAGTCTCTACAGCAATTTTCAAATGTATGTACTATAATATTTTAAACATGTGTGATCTTTTGGTCTAATCACCTAGAATTATTGTCGCAAGCTAGCCTATAGGAAGGTTTTTCGATATCTACTGACGTCATTTGTTCACTTCTGTCTGGGTCGGTTTGTTGTAATACATTTCGGCAGGGTCCAGCATAGCGCCTCCCCAACCCACAGGGGAGGGGCTCAGAAGTGTAAGTGGACAAAGATTTTTTACCCGCGCTGCGCTTTAATAACACATTTCTTAATAATTTTGTCACATTTTGCGTTAATATTTCATTCAGAAAACTTGTGAACATAATGTTCCAAGCCAAAGACAAATATACCATTTACAGGAACAGCGAAGAATGCCTTCAAATGCTATATGGTAAGCTGTACTCCAAAAATTCTGTTGAAACTGAAAAGTTTTGACGCGTGCATGGACCTCATTCAACCAGAACCAAAATTTTAGAAATCTGCTTTATGTGCAACGGATAATCGAATAAAGAGCCACAATTTTTTTACCAGCAACTGAAAATCTTTACCCACGGGTATACTTGCGTCAAAATTTCGTTACCCATACCCACGAGTAGTGCGCAACACGGGGGGGGGGGGTGGGGGGGGGCTCGCCTAAAAAGGACCCGGCCTTGAAAAACAAAATCAATTTTAAAACGTATACTCAAAAATGAACTTTTTTGAGAATTTCGAATACAGAAAACGCGTTTGATTTCTTGGTGGTTTCGGTAGGGATGGAACTGTTATTATATACTACATATGGCATTCTTACACAAGGTATTAACGAAATGAACCGTATGCGTTTTTAATCTTAAAAGCAAGTGCGGATTTATGGGCAACTCTTTATTTTAAGATTTAACATTAAAAATGTGTCTGGCTTCATGCTCACATCGCTTGCGTGGCTCTTCATTCGCTACTGCTAAAGAGTCAGGACTTTGGTTTGGGGGCGGGCAGTCCTAGGCACACGGCAATGCATTTTGGCGACGTCTAGTGCTACCGAATGAGCAGTTTCTACACAGATGGAATCATCTAGAACTTTTTAGTGTGTATGTATATATAGCAAAAAATTTGACTATTTATGATGCTCTACGGTTCAGAGAGCAGATTAAACCATTGCCGGAGCAGCCACTCTTCTACCCCCAGTTGGTTGACCCACCCTAAATAATGAACCCATCCTAACCAGTTAAACAAACTCCGCATATTTTATTCTAAAATGCGTCTGGCTTCTCGCTCACTATTCTACATCCTTCGCAATTCTTTTAGTGGCAACTGAGGTTCGGATTCGGATTCGGCAAAAATTTGAGGTTCGGATTCGGATTCGGTTGTGGGAAAGCCGAATCGAAGAGCCGAATCCAACAAAGTTCGGCAATATGTTTTTTCATTTTTAAGCAATAAAATTTTTAAATACCTTGCTTGTAAAACTCAATATTTTTTTATTTCAGGTGAGAAATCGCAGAACTGACGTCGGGACGAAATATATTAACGTATTAAAAGTTATACGGCTGGCATTGCGTTGATATTCTGAAACAAATTATAGATATAACTAAGATTTGCAACATGCAGGATTCGGATTCGGTTTCAGATTCGGCAAACTAGGACTGGATTCGGATTCGGTTTCAGATTCGGCAACTAGGACTGGATTCGGATTCGGATTCGGTCAAACTGTGGATTCGGTGCCGCCCTGGTGTCGCATGATTTCCTTTATTTGCTCTAGCATTTACGGATGGCGTCAGCATTTAGGTTTTTGGCATGAGTTTACTTCTCCGTCCAAAATTTGCAACTTTGCTCAAACTATTTTTGGGAGTGTGTTCTTAAAGTAAACTATAGGAAGAAAAGGCTCGACCGACACCAGATCTTTAGACGAAAAACTCAGAATACACCACAGCCTTGAGAGCTTCCACCTTTAAGTTTAGGGAATCCCCACCCATCCCTGCTGTACGGTACTCGTTGTAGGCTTCCTTGGATATTGATTAGGATCCTAGCGCCGCCCCGTTCGGGGGAAATTTTACGGACATAATCGATTGGCCGGCCGCGAGCGTTACAAATTAACTTTTACAAGGGGATTTATTTTCTTTGTAATCGGTCCTGATAATAATAGTTGCTTGTAGCGTAATTAATTTGAAGAGGGGTTATGTTCCCGCAAAATTTAACAGCGATCTAATCAAAGAACAAATTTTAATTAATGTTTGTCAGCTTTTTAGCAGGCCAGTTCGCCGAACTATTGATTATAGAATTGTTTAAGTTAGCCAGATACGCAATCCTCAGTTACAGTCTAGTTTACCAACGATGGGAACGCTATTTATTTATTTTAGCTCTTGCTTGACATGTTTAATGGCAAATGTATAGACCTGGGCCGTAACAGTAGAATAAGCACATTCCCAAGCCTACGCCTAAGCCTAAGCCGCGTAAAAATGATGGCTAAACTATACACCGACAATATTTTGGATGAGAGATCATAAGATTAATAGACCAATACTATCGCGCGGTCATTTTCGAGAAATTGAACAACCTTTTAGGTACTAGTATGTCGAAACGTTTGTTGAGCCAGTCTGAGTGAACCTTAAAACATATTTGCTGTATATCTGTAGCTTTGAATCTAACATGGCTATTGCCGGCAACGAAAATATAGGTTGTCAAGCAACAATGAGTTTCATTTACTCGAATTGTGATGGTGTACATAGGAACCACGCCCAGTTAAAAAATAACCATTTTTCAGTTTGAAACAAGTTATACATACAGGTGCTTTGGAACCATTAGCCTTTATCATTTGATGTTCTGTTTGATGTTTGTTTGCCTGCGGTTTCGTACAGCACAGATTAAAATATGTCGAGTTGTATCGATTTTAAGACATAAGTCTGAATTGTTATCGTAAACTACTTTACGGTGAGAGGTTTCAGAAGCCTGAGCTCTGAATTAGGTTGTTCACAACTCTGAATTCTGAATTGTTTGAACTCAGTCTGAGTTAATTACGCAACTTACTCGGAATAAAATCTGCTCCAGAACGAGTTGATGATTCGTCTATTAATTTCAGATACTGCTTTGAGCTTAAAACCAAGCGGAAACCGGGTACATATTTTTTTATAATTTTTGGACCATAACTCAATAATTAACTCAGGATTAGCCAAAAACGACTAAGTCACTCTCTGAGTTGATTAAGCAACACATCGCAATTAACAGGGTAACTTTGTGTGCAAGCAATAATTTAAGCTTTATGTGTTAGCAACGGATCAAACTGGTTAAAAGCGTGATCTAGATACAGGCCAGAGCCACCACCCCCAATACCCCCATTTGAAAGGCAAATGCGTGTGGTTTATCGTACGCCTCGCTCGCGAGTTTAGGGGCCCCCACCCTAGAACTTGGGGCACCCCCCTGTCTGCTCCGGCACTGTCTAGTCTAGAGAATACAATTAATCCTTTCAATTTCATTTTCCAGTATATTTGAACCTTCAAAATTTTATTCGAACCTTATTAGTTGTTAATTACTCAGATGTTCTTCGATATTTTTGGAACGAAATAATTTTAAAAATCATATCATTTACATATCACTTTAACTGCTTTTGACAATTGCTCCAATATAGTTCTCAATGCATAGTCATTTGCGTTCACTTGTCTTCGCGTTAAGCCTTATTCTTGGAGTCGATTCAGTGTGGAAAGATATCAAAAGTAAACTATTGTATATTTTGTTTTTACTGCAGATCAAGATTCTAGATAACCAACGAGCTCGCATGCTAGTACAATGAACTTAAAACGTTTTTACATCCGTATTGGTGCAAATAATTGCGGTTTAGGAACTCAAGAAACTCTCTTTCAAAGTTTTGGCAGAACGTAACCTTACTTTTCAAAATTCTTGCTACGCCATGACCGCAGCATTTATGACCATTGATGACCATTGATAGCAATTAAAGTTCAAAAATACGTGTCTAAATTTTATTTACTTACAACATTAAACCAGCGGTCAGTTCTATGGGCTCATGGGACAAAAAGATGAGCCAATGTAAAGAACGGCGGCGGAACAGTATTATAAGCTTATTCCTAAGCCTAAGCGTAAGCCTAAGCGTAAGCAAAAAAATGTAATCTAGAATCTAAACCTACTGATTTATAGACCTACCAGAAACCTAGCCGCCGCTTAAAGTAACATGCGCCGTATACTCTATGTGAGCAGGGTTTAATCAAAGCCCGAATTAATATTTGTATGTTTTAGGATCAGTCAGTGGCCCGACGAAAAGTGATCCAAAATGCAACGAATATACAGAGCGTTCGATGCGTGTCGCGGACACAGTATATTTGGGAACCGCATACGATATCACTGACACGTACGAATGTTGTCGTGCTTGCGCAACAACTGAAGACTGTGCTGCGTATGTGTATAGCTCAAAATCGAACAATTGTGTATTTTCTGCCCGGTTCAGCCACGGCGTTTATAACGAAACTGCCGTGATTGGTATTGTGCAAGATAGTGATCGAATGATCGCTGCGTTATTTCATAAATACAATCGCAATCCCAAAGACGAACTGTAAAGAAACCCGTTTATTAATGCCAAAGGCGACGGACGGTGACGTACGGCGTCGCATGTCATCAAACGTATTAGCGCCACCTTAGCGCAAGAGTATGCAACTTATAGCAGTTTCGGTGCAACTAAAATGTACTCGGCGTGCGTTGCATTTTGGCTCAACCTCACTTCGGTTATGGGGAGTATAAAATTTTCCAAAACAGTGAAACTTCACAAGCAGCCGAACTGAAAGTGGTCGGCTTGTCTTTTTAACAAAATATAATACATGATAGGCTTGGACCGTAATGAATACGAGTCCGACTCCACCTTGTCAGAAGTGTGCGAGAATAAAAAACGACGCAACAAGCGCTGGTACATTTTATGCCATGCAAAACAGCTTGTTACATACAGTCTTGTCTGAGGTTATTATTGAGTTTTGATATTGATAATCTTGTCTGGCCAAAGTAACCAAATATTTGATTTTATTACCCGCTATTGGTTTAACCCTTTCTCACATGAATATTTTCTATTTCCCCTGAGACCTACTTTTATGCTAGGATTCGAACTCCAGTGACTGGAGTGGGAGGCGTATACCATCACCACTCAGCTATAGGAGCTTGACGCTCGAGCCCGAGGGGGCTCTCACGTCTTGTGGTGATTTAGTACTACGTATACGTGTTGCAATTGTTAAACACGGTGTGATATATGCTATTTAACGTATATAGACTGCGCTCAGTTGCCTACAGGCAACTCAATGTGAGAAGGGGTTATAGATAGTAAACTGAAAATTTTTCTCTTCTACTTTTATGCTAGGATTCGAACTCCAGTGACTGGAGTGGGAGGCGTATACCATCACCACTCAGCTATAGGAGCTTGACGCTCGAGCCCGAGGGGGCTTTCACGTCTTGTGGTAATTTAGTACTATGTATCCGTGTTGCAATTGTTAAACACGGTGCGATATATATTATATAACGTATATACACTGCGCTTTGTTGCATATAGGCAACTCAATGTGAGAAGGGGTTAAGGTATTTGGCCCTTGTACACTTCCTCGACAAAAAAGGCTTATGTTTGGGAAAAACCTTTCCTATGTTTAAGCCTTAAGTGTTAGTTGGGGGGGGGCTAGCACAAAAGCCAAGTATGTTTGCAAAAGTCAGCGATGTACCAAAAAATTATACCAGGAATTGTCAAAATAAAACTATATACAGTTGTGCCTATAAAAGTGTTGACCAATGTAAAGAATAGGGGCGGAACAGTATTATAAGCATACTTCTAAGCCTAAGCCTAAGCGTAAGAATGATCATTTTGCTAAGCCTAAGCGTAAGCCTAAGGTAAAACAAAAAAATTAGGCTATTGCTTAAGCTTCTTACTCTTTTCTTGTCCCACAGAAAAATGTTCCGCCCCTGATCTTTATATGGACCAAAGCGTTTAAACATTCCAAGAAATTTTTTAATATTCGAAGGTATTGAAGAAGTTTCTTTTGTTTGTTTTCAGTTCATATATAGGCGTAAACACATACAATTAAGCTTTTATCAATTGCAAAGAAAATAAATTTAAGGTTTTAATATCGGTGAGAAAAGTTAGATAGTTGCGTGTAATCCATGTTGCATATACAAAAAAAATTAGGTCCATTATCGCACCCCAGCCCGCGTTTGCTCAGAAATGGTTTGATGTTAAAATTTTTTTTACATATTTGAACTTCTGTTGTTGTAATAGTTGCCGAGCCATCAATCGGTTTCGGAGCTGAAGGTGTTGGTGAGATAATTGTAGCATTGAACACGATTGTTCCATAGGTCCACAGGTTCCAGCGTTGTAGGTGCCGCTTGACACCCAAACAGGTGACAAGTGGTGTGAGGCCCCTCGTTGCATTTCGGGCAAAACATCTTCTACAGGATCTCCCCTGATCATTTTACGCCTACTCGTTAACCAATTGTCTGATTGCGCAAAATTTAGCGATATTGCATTCAGCTCGGCAAGCTGCATCGCACATTGTATAACTTGTTAAACTTCATGATAAAAAATTTTGGGGTCCCAAAGAGGGACCTTGGGACCTTAAAAAAATCGAAATTTTCAAAACTTCAAATTTAGGCGCGAAATGATCAGTGGAGCTTCTGAGAAGCTAATTTTCAACATCGAACCATTTCTGGGCAAACACGGGCTGGGGGGGAGATAACGGAAAAGACCCACGATTACTACATGATGCAGGTCACTCAAAAACATAAAGTTTAAAAGCTCTGGTGCACTTTCCGTAGGCATTAAAAATTTAGACTTAGTCTTAAACTTAGGTAAGACATTAGGCAAAAATTTAAGCTTTACAGTAAGCGTAAATATAATTTTTCTGAAACTAAGCCTAACCTTAAGCCTGTGAGGAGAAGTGCACAAAAGCCAGCTTAAATTTCAGATTAAATCATGTCTGGTAAAGGTAGAACTTGCATGGTTGGGCGGAAAGTAGAAGCGAATTTTGTTTTAGCGTCAAGCTACTAAATTAGCTATAGTTTATGTCGAGAGCTTTTACAGATAACTCAACTATGACATCGGCCAATGTTACTTTTAGGGTCGTACCAGTTTCTTGCAGTGCAGTGAAAAAGAGTAGGCTTAGATTTTAGACTACATTATTGCATAAGCTTTGTCTTAGGCTAGGCTTAGGCTTAGGTGTAGACTTTTTCAATGCGTATGCTTGCCTGAGGCAGCCAATGTAAAGAACAGGGGCGGAACAGTATTATAAGCATATTCCTAAGCCTACGCCTACGCCTAAGCCTAAGCCTAAGCCTAAGCGTAAGAATGAGCATATTCCTAAGCCTAAGCCTAAGCCTAAGCCAAGCAAAAAAGTCAGTCTAAACCCTAAGCTTACTCTTTTCTAGTCCCACAGAAAGACGTTCCGCCGACTGATCTTTACATGGGCCGCTAATGCTTAGGCTTAGGCTTAGGTGTACACTTTTTCAAATGCGTATGCTTGCCTGAAGCTAAAGGAACATGCCAAATAGTATAATCAAGGTGGTAAGTTTTAAAACACAATGCTTTTCATTCGATTCCAAAATGCCACAATCGCAAACGGTGCCAATGTATAAATGGTCACTGCTGATTTTGCTAACTTCGATGCTGCTTGTCTGAAAAACGACAAAATCTTCACTGGCAATAAGGATTTTTTTACTCAATTTATAATTTTTAGCGTTGTTCAGATGATCGCGCGAGCATTAATAATGAATAAATACTCCCGAGCGAAGCGAGCATGAAGCCGACCGCCCTTGTAGTCCTAGGCTCTGATACAAAGCCTTAGTTTTTATCCCTATCGGGTTGGGGCCTAGACAAGGATACGCCACCACTTGGATCTGATAGTGATTTAAATTAAAATTCATCCCAATTTGAAAATATTCCACAAAAACCTGATACTGTCAGAACGCCGAAACGATTATATAATGGCATGTCATATTTAAAATTTTAGCATATGCAAATTTCACTTACGGTACTGGCATTCGAAGGTCAACAGATACTAAATTTGATACTTTACCAACGTTGCCCGCTCCATCCACGGCTCGTATCGCGTAGTACAATTGTTCATTGACGGTCATGTTCTCTATAAAATAATATTACTAAATTGAATACTTCATCATATGAACACGATAGTGTTCATATATATGATTCGCGCATCTCAAGCGCGTATTTTCAGTTTAGTTCGCATGTTGGTGCTCAAGTAATATCAGACCTGTATCGTTTAAATTTTGTACACTGGTATCCTGATACGTAGGGAATATTTGTGCCAAAGGATTTCGCAAACCAGTGTGGTCTTCAATAGTTACGGTCAAAAAACTCCTTACAGAAAGTGCACGAAATTTTTCATTTTGGTTCAACACTTTTTACACGTTAGCTATGTAATTTTAAGATTATAACTTTCACCACTTTATAGAGCTTACGGTTGGTTTCACCCCAACGGTTGGTTTCACCCCAACAGTCGGTTTCACCCCAACGGTTGGTTTCATCCCAACGGTTGGTTTCACCCCAACGGTTGGTTTTGCCCCAACGGTTGGTTTTGCCCCAACGGTTGGTTTCACCCCAACGGTTGGTTTCACCCCAACAGTCGGTTCCACCCCAACGGTTGGTTTTACCCCAACGGTTGGTTTCACCCCAACAGTCGGTTCTACCCCAACGGTTGGTTTCACCCCAACGGTTGGTTTCACCCCAACGGTTGGTTATGCCCCAACGGTTGGTTTCACCCCAACGGTTGGTTTTGCCCCAACGGTTGGTTTTGCCCCAAAGGTTGGTTTCACCCCAACGGTTGGTTTCACCCCAACAGTCGGTTCCACCCCAACGGTTGGTTTTACCCCAACGGTTGGTTTCACCCCAACAGTCGGTTCCACCCCAACGGTTGGTTTCACCCCAACGGTTGGTTTCACCCCAACGGTTGGTTTTGCCCCAACGGTTGGTTTCACCCCAACAGTCGGTTTCACCCCAACGGTTCGTTTCACCCCAACGGTTGGTTTCACCCCAACGGTTGGTTTTGCCCCAACGGTTGGTTTTGCCCCAACGGTTGGTTTCACCCCAACGGTTGGTTTCATCCCAACAGTCGGTTCCACCCCAACGGTTGGTTTTACCCCAACGGTTGGTTTCACCCCAACAGTCGGTTCCACCCCAACGGTTGGTTTCACCCCAACAGTCGGTTTCACCCCAACGGTTGGTTTCATCCCAACGGTTGGTTTCACCCCAACGGTTGGTTTTGCCCCAACGGTTGGTTTTGCCCCAACGGTTGGTTTTGCCCCAACGGTTGGTTTCACCCCAACGGTTGGTTTCACCCCAACAGTCGGTTCCACCCCAACGGTTGGTTTTACCCCAACGGTTGGTTTCACCCCAACAGTCGGTTCCACCCCAACGGTTGGTTTCACCCCAACGGTTGGTTTCACCCCAACGGTTGGTTTTGCCCCAACGGTTGGTTTCACCCCAACAGTCGGTTTCACCCCAACGGTTGGTTTCACCCCAACGGTTGGTTTCACCCCAACGGTTGGTTTCACCCCAACGGTTGGTTTTGCCCCAACGGTTGGTTTTGCCCCAACGGTTGGTTTTGCCCCAACGGTTGGTTTCACCCCAACAGTCGGTTC